>JAGFPH010000239.1:671882-682493 GCA_018207615.1 Philaenus spumarius | reverse complement strand
ACCCCCCCTAAAATTTCAAATTTTTTCAAACCCTTTCTTAGTGAGCATCTATGGCCCTAGAGGAAGCTACATACCAAATTTAATTCCAATCTGTTCGGTAGTTTTTGAGAAATCGTGATGAGTGAGTCAGTGGGTTTTGGCTTTTATTATATATCTATGTATGGCAAAAATAAAACGGATTTCTAAAAAAAGCGGAGATGGCCACTTTCAAAAATAAAAAATAATATTCCCTTTCGAGTTATAAATAATGGCAGTAACAAAAGTAATATTTTCACAAAATAAAAATAATCCTTTGGATTTTTTAACAACTTTTAAACGTTTGTTTGATCAAATACACTCTAATCACAATCTCTTTCTTGGAAACTTAACTGTAGTCGAATAACGAAGCCAAGGGGTATAAGTGCAGTGAAGTTAGTTTTGAGAAAACTCAGTTTAAAGTTAAACTGTTATAATCAAATCCAGGTGAAACCATGATCACTAAAACTAGTATATTTTTAATTGCTAGGTCCTAGACTAACAAAATAACAAAGATTAATTTGATTTTCATCCTCTTATTCTTTGTTATCAGCCAATATTTAATAAAAGTTGTCACTTGTTAACCTAGGCTGTTAACACGTTCATTGCTAAAAACGCACATGAGAGCTTGACACAAAATATTGCGAGTATTTTTAATACACAACGCATTGCGTGCTGCGCACGCCAACCCGCATATTGGGAGTATTTTCAATACACAATGCATTGCGTGCTTCGCACGCCAACCACCGTATTGGGGGAATTTTCAATACAGAGCATTGCGTGCTTCGCACGTCAATTTTAAGCGTTTTAAAATATTAGTGATTATTACGCAGAAAGGTTCAAAAATAAAAAATAAAGTAATTTCTACTCATTTAGGTTATAAATATAAAAAATTAAAGGACAGCTTCTAGCATAGGAAATACGAAATTTGTGTAGCGGTGAACTTGTTAACAGGAATTAGAAGTTATGTAATAAAACATAGGTTACAAGTAAATTACCTTTGTAAAGTAAAGCGACTTGCATCACATGTATCCCTTGGCTTCTAAGCTAAACAGCTCTTCTATGAAGTAGTTTTTTTTTCGCCACTAGATCTCAGCACATACACGTACAGTTACATTCCTTGGCCACAAACATTTTAAAATTTTGAAGAGCCAGTTTCTGCACTTAATTTCGTGATTTAAAAAATGTCACTTGTACCCCTTGGCATCTCAGCCCTTCGTATGTTATTTTTACAGAAAACGTGTCGACAAATTGGGGTATTTTAGAACAGCTGTTTTAAAGAATTTGAAATATGAGTGACTAGTGTTATTACGACCACTAAACGCATTTGTAGTGCATTCTATCGGAATTAGATTAAACAATTCTATATTTATATACTATGGGTTTTGCAAGAATCGCCTCCTAGACAGTAAATACTAAAGATATGCCGCGCTTACAATAATGTATAAATATTCAACAACTGTACCGTATAGTCTGTGCAAATGCAAAGTTGACCTCGTTTAGAAATCAAGCTTGGAGAATACGTAAGCGCGTGTCACATTAAACTCAGCGACAAAATAGAATTGCAAATTACCCCCCGTGTAAATATTTACCCTGGTCGATACCTGTTTAAGTCTTGTTTGGTTATTGCAGACCGAATGTCTGGATTATAAAAACAGTGAGCTCTTTGTTGAGTGGATCTTTCCGAGAATCTGAGAAACAAAAAATAAATAATTTGATCACGCTTCTGAATTACTGACGTGAGTTGAGCGAAATTCCAAAATTAAATTTATATGTTTTAGCGATTTAATTAACTATTTGGGAAATTGGTCCACCCACGTAGGCGCTGAATAGTCACCGGCTCACGAATTGCTTCGTTCCTCGCCGCAGGAAAACTCCCTTGAACTTGCTGCGACGGATTATGGAGTTCGTATCCAGGCAATTGGCCTTGGCTCATAAGCTGCTTCAAGGTAAAATCCCCCATGTGGGTGCTTTTCTTTTAAAGAGGGAACTATTTATTTTTAAGTAATATGTATCCAAATTTGTTGATTAATATTACTATATATCTACCCCTTTAGAATCCGGAATAGTTATAATTCAGTTTCCGGATATAAACAGAACATTACAGAGATTACAAACCGTGGTAGAGAACAAGGTACTTACCCCCCCCCCCCCCACCCTCTATATACTTGATGACGTCAGGAATTCCAATTCCATCACCTCTGTTCGAGTTAAGCTATAACAGCAAGTAATCAGAGGTAAATGGGTTCAGTAATGTTTTCACGTCTATATCTACCTTCTCTCTCCCTCTGTCAGTCCGTGCGTCCCTTTACAATCGGTATAAGGGTGACCAGCTGTTCTGAGAGAGACAGAAACACTTCACGTTCTCTATATATACAGAGTGTCTCTACCAAACTTTACCATGTTATTCAGCAGCACAAAACTAGCAAATAATACAATCTTGCTTGGTTTATAAGTGGTCTGTATGTACGGCCTATGTGTGTTTTTTAAACAAAATATTATCTCATGAAGAGTTTAAGATAAATTCATGCAACTCGTCATGACAGTTCATCACTTTGGTTTACTCAAATGTGCAAAATGTAAATGTGTTGCTGTAAGGGCAGTCTAAACCGAAAAATTTCAAAAATTTTAGATTTAAAAAAAAATATGGATTATTATTCACTGAAATCTCCTGATTCCAGTGATATATAACACTTAGGGATAATATAAAACAAATGTAGTCACGGAGCATTTCGTAAGAGGTTTTTTAAGCTTTCCGGAAACTGCGTTTTTAAAAACTATATCTCAAAAACTATTTGAGATATGTTAATGAAATTTTCAGCATAGGTTTATACCAACATAAACTAGTCACACACCAACGTTAGGGATATTTATTTATCTGCATTGTAAATTGAATTATACCAGTTTTATTTTTTTTAATGGAAAAATTTAATGTAATTTATAAAAGAAAATAAAAATATTTTTTACTAGGGGAGACCCCTGCGTGCTATCCGCACGGCAATCCCCAACGGAACTTTCTAAGAACATATGTTATGTTTTATTTATAATAAAGGTGTAGTATTAATAATAACCTCAAAACTAAGATGGTAAATAATGTTAAATGTTCAAACCAAATTATTTCTTATATTTTATAACAGCAGTTAATAATAGTTCAAAGAACCAGCAAAGCTCAGGTCTACACTTTAAAACCCTAACTTAAAAGCTAGAAATACAAAAATAATTGCTTCAAATTTTGAAATCAGCTGTTATTGGAAATATTGAAGCAAACATCTATATTATCTGTTATTTTATTCAATTGGTTGCTGTGGTAATAAATGTAAATTCATATGTGTTGGTTTATCATTCCAGGCCTAACCTAAGATTTTGTCCGACTAAATTTACAAATATTAAAATAAAAAAAGGTTTTTACCGAGATGAATTATAGCCTATGTTACTCAGGGATAGTGTAGCTTTTTATTAGTAATACTATTTTTTCAATCGGTTCAGTAGCGCCAGAGATTACCCCCTACATACAAACAAACAAACAAACAAACAAACTTTACCTCTTTATAATATTAGTATAGATTCGTTAAATAACAAAAAATTATCTAGTCTGTGAGTATATAAATACACGCCCTTTCGTACAAAACAAAAATCAAAACTCTATTTCTAATAGTTTTCAAGATATGTGACATTTCGTTAATATTACGGTTACATGCAGTTCGGACTGCCCTTAACCGTTCCAAAATGGCGTTGGTTCAAATTTTTCAAAGTTTAATTTCTGAAAGACTAAAGATTTTATAAACAAAATTGAGATACAGAAAATGTAGGCAGTTTAAAGAACAATCCAGCGATGTATCATTTTGTAAGATTCAGACAAGGATAACTGTGAAAATGCTATAATTATGGCCGAAGTGGTTTTCGGTGATTACTACATTCACGGTAAATAAATTGTCTATATATTTTTTTAATTATTAGTTATTCAGATAGTTTAAACCACCGCCATCTTGTACATCTGTAGATATACTCCCGGTCACGTGCAGCCATTCTCGCAGTGTTTGCAATAAAGATAAATCGACCACGCAGCTGGACAGCTGACGTGAGTTGAGCAAATTTCCAAAATTAAGTTTATATGCCTATGTTTTAGGGTTTCAACCAACAATTTGGGAAATAGGTCTACTCACGAAGGCGTTGAACAGCTGTCTGTGTGTACGTAATATATTAGTAGAATTTGTTTCCTCCTAGTGGCCTCGCGAGTTTGCATCACTTGGCTTTTAACTGGGTACTTCTATGGTATTTTACGTTTTTGTCGATTTTGGGGGAACCAAGCGAGCTATAAGGTCGCGTAAAAAAACAAAATGCGCAGAATAACATCCTAAATTTATATTGTTAGAAAAAAGTCTAAAAAATATTCATTCTCGTAGTAAAAATCTCAAAAAATAGTTACTTCCGGTCAAAAAACGTACTTCCGGTAGTTGGATTTTTTTGGCTAACGAACTCGTCCGAGCCACATAGACAACCAACACGTGTACCAAATTTGGACCAAATCGGACTTAAAATGCGGCCGCTAGAGTGCGAACACATATATACATATATATATATGAATTTTTTTGACACCCCAAAACGTGTTCTGGGGACCATGATCGGTGCTCATTTGCTACTCCCGACCTTGGGTCTCACCATAAGGGCCTCTGCAATAGCTCATTTTTCCTATGGAAATTCGCTAAAAAGCAACTAAACACTTCACTGACAACAACCAAAGTACAATGATAATGGTCATAAGCAAAATTTAAGACATAAAATAATGGAAAATGCACGTTAAAAATGTGTATTCATCTTAATTGACGCGAACTATTAACAACTGAGCGATGCGACAAGTAAAACTACATTTGATGGAATCTAACTAAAGAAGGAACACCAAATTGAAACCCCCCAAAAACAACTTGAAGTTAAACAGTATGTTTTCAGTTTGTAAATATGTTTAAGTTGGTAGCACTTCTTTAACTACCGGCTCAGCAAGATGGTTGAAAGTTCGCCTATTCAACATTTGGTTTTGTTGTTAGTTCTTTTGTACCAGTTTCATACTGTTAATACAGCGTGTTATTTAAAATGGACCGCCATTGGTATCTTCTAAACTATAAATCTGATAGCAAACTTTAAACGGGGAACCTTTCCTTGTTTTTTGAGAATTTACAAAATATGTACGGTAGTTAAAATATTTGTAAATGGCCGCCATTTCCCAATACAGCTGTCAACTTTCTATTTTTTTAAGGAACACCCAATATTATATGATGATTATCGACTTTACAAGTTATTAGCGAATTTCCACAGGAAAAATGAGCTATTGCATTGGCCCTTATGGTAAGACCCAAGGTCGGGAGTAGCAAATGAGCACCGATCATGGTCCCCAGAACACGTTTTGGGGTGTCATTAAAAATCATATATATACATATGTATATATGTGTTCGCACTCTAGCGGCCGCATTTTAAGTCCGATTTGGTTCAAATTTGGTACACATGTTGGTTGTCTATGTCGCTCGGACGAGTTCGTTAGTCAAAAAAATCCAACAACCGGAAGTACGTTTTTTGACCGGAAGTAACTATTTTTTTAGAGTTTTACTACGAGAATGAAATTTTTTCAGAGTTTTTTCTAAAAATAAAAATGTAGGATGTTATTCTGCACATTTTGTTTTTTTTGCGCGACCTTATTGTTCGCTTGGTTCCCCCAAAATCGATCAAAACGTAAAATACCATAAAAGTATCCGGTACGAAGCCAAGTGGTGCAAACTCGCGAGGCCACTAGGCGCAAACAAATTCTACTAATATATTGCGTACACACAGACAGCTGTTTGCGTCCTGCTGTTTTGCACTTAAGGCTAATGAAGACGGGACCTACAGTTTTACGTTTAATACGAACCACAGCCAACGATGTCTGTTAAGAAACCGTTTAGAAAATTATTCGGGGTCAATGGGAATTGAACCCGGAACTTTTCCATTGATGGTTGCCATGACGATTGATAAAGCTTTGACGCCTTAACAACCACGGCCATCGTGGCCTTTGAAACCCTAAAACGTAGGCATATAAACTTAATTTTGGAAATTTGCCCAACTCACGTCAACGGTCCACCTGCGTGGTTGAATTGTTTTAAGACTCTTTTCTTCTTGGTGTTTTTTTTTTCATATATACGACTAATTGTTTAAAAGTTAAAGGGGTATACAATTTTAAAAACACCCTATCTGAGCGGATGATATTTTGTCATGGAAACGTTTTGAACCAATGAAAGCGCTCTCAAAACTAATAAAGCATTGTTTAGACAAATAACTTTTTAAAATCAACAAATACGGTTTTCGCTAATTTTTTAAAACTAGCAGAGTAATTAAGTGACAACAGTACAGATTTGTCACGCATGGAAAATGAGGAAAGATGAGTTATTGCAGTGGACTCTTATGGTGAGACCTAAGTTAGCTGAATGCAAAGTCGAAGTCTGAAGCTCAGGTACAAAAGAATTCTACTAATATACGCAAGCAGCTATTCAACGCCTTCAACATATAAACTTAATTATGAAAGTTCGCTTAACTCACGTTAGCGGTTCAGCTGCGTGATAGAATTACTTTTTATTCTAAAAAATTTACCAATAAATGGTTACCAATCGGTATAAATATTATCACGGACACAACAGGTACGACAGCTAGAATAACTAAAGCTCTACACGTGTTACTCAACTTTATCTATTTTGTCTTCTGTGCAATAAATACATGCAATCTTTTTAACCTTATTGATTTCCAATATGAAGGCGCTAAGGATGCAATGTGTTTACCGTATCTAGATTGCCTAAGTGATACGTTGAAGGGGTAGTCAAACACTTGTGACGTCACGCTAAGCTTTGACACAGACTCAGCTGTTTAATAAAATACGTGTGCTTCAATTCACATCTGATGGGTTTATTTACTCCATATTATGTATAAATTATTCTCTAAATTGCTTAAGGTTTAGACCTAATATCAATAATAGCACATATAACCCAGTAAAATAAAAGTTAAAGCAAACTGTTTCTACCTTAGTTTGCCCAACAATGAATGTCAGCACAAGAGGAAAGGGCTAGCTCTGATATATTATGGAAGTAGCATTATACCTACTGTTTTGAAATTATTTTTCAGGGAAAAGCAGCTACAGCATGGTCAGAGAGAGAGAGGAGACCGTCGGCTGTAGAATGTGCGTCCAATCACAGAGTCCGTGCGTCAGAGGCTCATGGGAGATGGATGAAAAGAAACAGGGTATGTAAACTTGTATTATCTTCATATGCTGTGTGTACTAGCTCAATATTTTCTAGGTTATCACAGCAGTTCAAGTATTAACTGTCAATTATGTCCAATTCACGCTTCGGATATTCTATTTTCCTAAATTCGGTCTTACTTCTCCCTTTTCTGGCCTCTACCTGTCTTTCCTTCAGCTTGTCCCGTCTCTACCTATGTTTAACTACTTTTTCGTTTAGTTTTCCTGTCCTTCCTAGCCTACCTTTATTACTATCACATTCTACCCTTATTTCTTCCTGTCTACCTTTTTTTCTCCCCGTTTCTCCCATACTTTCCCTATTTTGCCTCCTATCTCATCTTGTCTTGTCTTTTGTCACAAAATTTGCCCTCTCTCCTTATCCCTAACCATCTTTCCCTACCTGTCCTCCTAAATCTTTCTGTATTTGCCTGTCTCTTCTTTTTTCGTCCAATTTGTATATCTCTCCTAATCTACCAATATTGCTATCTCTCCCAGTATACCCTTGTTTCTTTCTATCTCTCCCTGACTACCTTATCTCTCTCCTTTCGGTCCTACCTCCTCCTGTCTTTTCTTTTCTGTCCCAATTTGCCCTCTCTCCCTCCCCATCGTTCTTTACCTCTCCTCGTATCTCTTCCTGATTTTGCCTGTCTTCTTTTTTCGTCCAGTTTTCTTACCTCTCCTAATCAACCCCTATTTATTCATATCTCTCTTAGTCTACCCTTATTTCTTTCCATCTCCATTTCAATTTGTCCTATTTTCTCATCCAATTTGTCCTCTCTCCCTATCTTTCCCTGTCCTAACTTTCTTTCCTTTTCTCACCCACTTTGTCCTGCCTCCCCTGATACTCCCTGTATTTTCTCATCTCCCACGATCTGGCTCTGTAGTTCTGTGTTTCCATGAACTTCGCCGTCTCTATCTGGCCAGTTACTATATCTATCTTTCCCTATTTGGCCATGACTCTTCGTGTCACACAGAGACAAACCAGAGAGAATCAAAAGAATTTTGAAGAAACAAATTACTATAATTAATTATAATTTATCGTTGTTTATTTAGTTGTTTAAAAAAAGAATATAAACAATGCGCAATCTAAATTAAACTCATAACCTTTTCTAACTAATTTCTGAAATTATAATTTCTTTTTTTTAAATTATTTACAAATGAAACAATATTAATGTTTTTGTTTACAACTCAAACATAATCATTTACATGGCCAGCTCTTGATATTGCTACAGTTCATGAATGTACAACTTCTTTAGATATTGAATGGATCCTGTTTTTAAAGTTAGTATACTATATATATAAAGGATTGTTTAAATATATTTACAAAATTGTTAATTCGAGCATTTGCCATCATTTGTGCATACAAGACGGTAGCTCGCTTAATTAAGTCTCTGCAGGGTTAGATTATGTAGATTTCTATTGTAACTGTGCTGTGGCGAACAATATACGACCATTGGGGGTTTTACTTTAATGTTGCGAAATAATTGAAAGGCTAAGAACAAATAACAAGTCATATCCTGTCAGCTCTAGAGGGAGCCAACCACTGTTTGCTTTACTTCCGCCCTCTTACCACAAAAGTCTGGAATCCGTTAAGTCTTTAAGCAATATACGTTTAAGGGTTCATATGCGAAGATTACAAAGGAAAGACAGTGAAAAATGAACGTCAGTAAAGTTTTTAAACTAACGTCATATAATACAATTGTAAAACAAAATCGTTTTCGCGTTCTTTAAAATTAAATCAAACCCGTCCTAAAACACGTGTTCCAACAACGTCTAACAAGTCGGCACGCCCCAAACGTTTCCAACCTCAGAGTATGAGTGACGTGAAGCCGGTCTACCGCGGGCCAACACTTAACCCGGATCGATACCGGGACTCATTAAGTTTGCGTCAATGCGGTGGACCTGATTTGGAAATAACGAAATGTCAGACCGTCACGGAGCGTAAACACCGACATTGGTTTTACGGAAACCGCGACAACGCGTCGCGCGGAAACGACAACAATGCTTCCGTCGCCGTGGAAACCGATTTTGTATTTTTTTTCAACAATGAGAGAAAATCTGGTTGATATAATAAATGATCAAAGTTTAAGGATCACAATTTGTATTTTACTTACTGTTTTTGATTTTACATTTTGCAACGTCACAGATTCGGTCTAACTTTCGTTTTACATAATGGTTCGAACGACGTATCCATCGATCCAATTACGTCACGAGTTGGCCATTTCAGCTGTTATTACAGTTTTACGTTCGTATTATGTAATGTCCTAGCGTTTGTTATTGCTTTATGTAATGCAATTCTTGTCTATACTCTTGTATTTACGTGGTTCACATTTCTTGTTCTTGTTGTTTGAATTATTCGACATTCGTTTTTCCGGTAGCGCACAACCTTCTGTCAAATAGTAACGCGTTCTTATCTATTCCAAATACCACTCACTGACTCACTCATCACGAAATCTCAAAAACCACCGAACGAATTGGAATGAAATTTCGTATGTGGCTTCCTCTAGGGAACTAGGTACTCGCTAAGAAAGGTTTTCAAAAAATTCGAAATTTTAGGGGGTTTGGGGAGTCAAAGTTACTAAAAATACCCATAAGAATTACTTAGTGTAATATATATATATATATATATATATATTGATAATTTTTTTTGTTAATATACATTTAACTTTGATTTGTCTATCCGTACAAAGCGGATTGGGCCAGCTAATATAAACTCATATAAACGCGAGAGTACTAACGTACGTTAGTGAGAACGAAAATAGTATAGCGAGTGCTTTGAATTGAATTTGAACAGAACAGAACATTTGTTGGCCCTTCAGCACATGTAGAACTTCGTCACATATATGCTTAATTTAGCCATTAAAACTTATAACTAACATGACCGATGACCCAGGCTTACTAAATATTGATTTCACAACTAAAATAATCCTCCACGTTGTAAAATGGGTGCTCTTTCAGCCAAACATAAAAAGTATGATATAAATCAACATTTGACAAGCTTTGAAAAGTGGCAGGCAGTTTATTGCACAGTTTGATTTTTAAAGCTAAATGATATGTTTTGGTTGTCCAAGAATAAGACCAGATCTGGTATTATAATCATGAATTAAGCCTCTAACTAGGGCTTAATTGTTGAATGTACAAAAATCGGTACTAGGGGGTTTTTGGGCGAAATATGCTAGCAAGCGAGCAGTATTATTCCACATTTTCACTTTTTCTCTCTTCGTCTTTCCTACGACCCCTCCCAACACTTCAGAGCTGCGCACAAGCCGTGAGAACCGGTCCGATCCTCACTATATGCCTTTAAGTCGTCATCTCAAAATATTTCAAAACCTTACGATCTTTTC
>JAGFPH010000239.1:647736-663538 GCA_018207615.1 Philaenus spumarius | reverse complement strand
GCGGAACGTTCCAGAATGTTGGACAATGTACCAGAATGTTATAAAATTTTCCAGAAGGTTCGAGAATGTACCAGAGGTTCTGGAAGGGTCGTCATGCTGCGGAATGTTCTAGAGACCGGAAATCGGAAACCTTAGCACATATTGATATGAACAAGAGAGAAAAGGATTTGCATTTCGATTATTTGCGTTTAAGGTGTAAAATTTTGTTCGTAGAAAAATTTTTAGGTAAAATGTGAAATACAGCTCAAACACAAACCAGCAAATATCGTGGAAATCAAACAAATAGACGGCAGGGATGCAAACTCGTAAAGTAAAATTTTCCGAGTAGTTGTTTGAATCCCTATAACGTAAACTTAATTTTGGAAATTCTCTCAACTCACATCAGCGGTTCAGCTGAGTGGTCGAATTATTTTATATTTCCCATAGTGTTTTCTAAAAGGTGATGTAAATTTCTTATATAGATATTGTACGCGGGCAGGTAAAATTATAAGACAAGTGTGAGAAGCAGTCCATTACGGAGGTGTAACTTTCCGAGTTGAATGAGGTAGTAGTTTGTCAAATTAGGTTTTTTGGAATTGGTTGTACCGACACATCAGGCTTGGGGAGAAAGTAGCAGGGAGGGCAGGTTCACGCCTCTAAAACCGGACACATCAACAGTTCAACTTACCAAATGTAAACTGGTATTAACTGGTTCATAAAATAAATACATTTACAAAACAGCATTGAAACATTGCATTACTTTAAACGAAAGGTCAAACGTTTTGTTGCTTCAAGGACAGGAGAGGTCAAATCTGAAAACATGAATAAATGCATGAGATATCGTTGCAAGGTAGTCGTGGGAGGTTTGAATTTATGAATAGAAAATTACGTCATTTATACGTGTTTGCCGGGCTGAGTGCGTGCTACAAGGCGATGGAAGCCGAGTTAAATCTTGCTTTGATGTCAGCCGTGCACGTTGGGGAAATTAAATTGTATTTACAATGCGTGTATATAAATAAACCAGAAAAGTTAGTTAGAATCGCTGGCCAAGGGTTCCGTAGTGTCGTGTACTCAGCATAACCGTGGCTCGAATAAACCGTACATCGGTGGTGGGAACAAGTGTGAGGAGGTGACGGTTCCCACACGCAGTACCGCCTGAATGCAAAACATTTTTCACAAAAGTTCTCTTGTAGTTTTCCTGCCAAGTTTATGAGATTAAGAGATCTGTACGATTGTACAATACAAATTTGCTAGTCAAAGTACAAAAACAAATTGTGGGTCAAAAGTCTAAAAAACTTTTAGGCCAACAAATTTGGACATCAGAGGACAAAAAATTATATCGAAAGTATGTATTTTTTGGCCAACATTTTCTGGAATATTTTTTAAATTACATACAAAATTCTGACAGCTTTTTTACTTAATTTTAGCCTTCAAAACAGTTCAGTTGGGAGCGGTGATTCGTTGCAGACGAAGTACTGGTTAAGTCGCATCACCAGTTTTAATATGGTGCCTAAACGAACCCAAATATAACAGCAATTAAAACTAGTTGAACAAATTGAAATCTGAACAAACCTAGCCAACGAGAAATACTAATTAAAGCAACTAAGACTGAGAATAAAATAATAACAATAGATATCACTTTTTCAAATCTTGAAATTGTAAAAAAAAAACACAGAAAAACAAATAGGTTAAGTTCGAAGAATTTATAGGCGATTTTAGCACTTTGTGCCGTTGTTGGTTTGAAAAATCATACAAAATATGTTATATAAATGAATCATAATGTTTTACATATCATTTTTTGTTGGAATTAACTGTAGAACATGAAAATACTAGTAAGCTCAAATGAAAAATCACAGGCAGATTAATTAGATACACATCAGAAAAATATATAATTAAAAAAAAATACTTTTTAAAAACAACAGACTTTATCTAAGCCTACCTACCTTTGCTGACGGGTTTTTTAACCCGGTAAGTGTACAATTAAGGACTGTAAAACTGTAGGCCTATTTCTAAAAATGTTTGTATTAATATATGTTATTATATTTTTAAAGAAAGATGAAAATATTATCTTTCAATTGCTTTTTATTTTATATCAATAGAACAAATAATAATTTAGAAGTTATTAATATTATCTATCTATATAATAAAAATGAATTCCTGTTCCTTTGTAAGCGCATCACTTGAGAACGGCTGGACCAATTTGGTTATTTTTTGTTTTAAAATGTTCATAATAGTCCAAACTAGGTTTTTATATAAAGAAAAATTCGAAAAGTTTCCCAAAAAAGTTTCAAATTTGGAATAACTAAACAGTCTCTTTTGTATGGACTATAAAAAGTTGTTCGTATAAAAAGCTTAGCCAACACATGTTTGTTTACATTCATTACCATAGCAACTTTACTAGCAAATTTGTAATCAGTTTATTATTTTTTCAAAATCAACAGCTTTTTAGGATAGATTGACTAACTTAAAGTAAATAAAAACAAAAATCTACTAAAAATGCTTACTATATTTTAATTCAATTCAAACAGTGGTTGTTACATAGAATATATAAAACAGCTGATTTGCATCAAAAACAGAACATAATTTTAGGTTATGCCTACAATGAACCAAACCACGTTTATTTGCAACCAATTGGGCTAATTTAGAATCAGGTTTTTTACAATTCATCACAACTATCAGTTTTTTTTTAAATAGGTAAAAGCAAACAAAAGGTTTACTGTATTATCTATAAAGGTTTACAAACTATAAATCTAAATTTGTGTAGTATAGCCTATTCTTAAGTAGCATAAAAACCATTTTGCAGTTCGATCACTTAAGTCAATGTAATGCAATGGAATAACTTTACTATCCTTTGAATTAAATCCAAGCAATAGGGAAGCATTGCTGGACCCACTAGTCTATATAATAACAATGAATTGCTGTTCCTTTGTAAGCGCATCACTTGAGAACGGCTGGACCAATTTCGCTATATTTTGTTTTACAATGTTCGTAATAGTCCGAACTAGGTTTTATATATAAAGAAAAATTTTAAAAGTTTCCCGAAAAAGTTTCAAATTTGGAAAAACCTAAACGGCCTCTTTTGTATGGACTCAAGACCATAGTGCACAAAAACAGCTGTTCGTATTAAAAGCTTAGCCAACACATGTTTGTTTACATTCATTACCATAGCAACTTTACTTACATTTATAACCAGTTGATTATTCTTCAACTTTTTTAGTTTAGTTTAACCAACTTAAAGCAATCAAAAACAAAATTCAACTAAAAATGCTTACTATATTTTAATTCAATTCAAACATTGGTTGTTACATATTATATATAAAACAGATGATTTGGATCAAAAACTGAACATAATTTTAGGTAAGCCTACAATGAACCAAAATACGTTATTTGCAACCAATTGGGCTAATTTAGAATCAGGTTTTTTACAATTCTTCAAAATTATCAGTTTTTTTAGATTATGTAAAAGCAAGCAAGAGGTTTACTGTATTATCTAAAAGGTTTACATAATCTAAAAACTAAATCTAAATTTGTGTAGTATATTCTTAAGGGCATAAAAACTATTTTGCAGTTCCATCACTTAAGTCAATGTAATGAAATGGAATAACTACCCTTTAAATTAAATCAAACAATATGAAGCAATAAATTAATAATCAACTATGTGTATATGTTATACGAAGATGTACAAATGTTTCCGAAGTTAAACGAATAGGCATTTCATCTTTAAATTTGTATATAATCGAATATATTGACGATAAAAGGTTGTATTTATATACAGTTTATAACCTCAAAGCAAATCTTATTAGTTCTAAAATTCATACCCTACTTTAAAAAATCAACTTCACAAGAACTTATAATGATTAAAGTTGTAAACATGACCCCAAAGTGGATTTTGTTTAAGTATTACAGATGATGGATGAGATCAGCTGTTATATTATATGTTACTCACACGTACGTACACTTGCTTTTATAGGAGTTGATTATAACTAATGCACGAAACTTTATATAATCAAAGTTATTCCTAGGTAAACGAATAATTTTGGATTAAAACTAAATATATTTTTCACTTTCACTTCCTGTAGTTTGAATACAGTAAGTAAAATGTACAAAATTTTCATTGTTTCATTACTAAAAAAATAGGTCCTCAACATGTGTTATATATAACACAAAAAAAACACAATCACGTACCGTTGCATTACTAGACAGGCAGCTGGGACTAAGCGTTTGGATTTATTTTTGGACAGTAAGTATACGAACTAACTATAACCCAACCATCGATTATTTTACCGAAGATTTGTAAGGATGTAATCTAAAGAATCGATTGGTATAACTTTCTAAATCGGTAGATGCCGAGTAAATCAACAGCCGATTAGTGCGTGGAAAATTACGACTCTAACACTTCACAAACGTTCGACTGAGTTGTAATTTTCTAGGGAAAAACTAACGAATTTACCCTTTCATATATTATATATATGTGTAAGCACTCTAGCGGACGAATTTTAAGTCCGATTTGGTCCATATTTAGTACACACGTTGGTTGTGTAAGTCGCTCAGACGAGTTCGTTAGCCAAACAAATCCAACAATCGTAAGTACGTTGTGCGACAGGAAGTAACTATTTTGTGAGATTTTTCGTACTCGAATGAAAATTTTTATGGTTTTATATAAAAAATAAATGTAGAATATTATTCTGCACATTTTGTTTTTTTACACGGCATTATAAGCCCACTTGGTTTACTTAAAAACTATCAAAACGTAAACTACCACGAAAGTGAGAGATTTTACAGTGGGGACATCTTCTGATCTAAGGCTGCGATCGAAGCGAATCAGTCCATAACCCGAGGCTGTAAGGCAGGGCGTGAGGCGAACCTGGAGACTGAGGTGCAAACCAATTCTACTAATATATTTCGTACAAGGAGGCAGCTATGCAGGGGTCTTTTCTGTTATATCCCCGCATTTACAAACTATTTTCTAAAACTATTTTCTATAGAATAAGGATTAATCGGGAATGTCCAAATAACTATTTATATTTCATAAATACCTGTGTATCACTTTTTTGTGCTGCTCACAGTCCTGCTTAATGTCTCTATATTTAACGAGACCTCTATATTTATTGGTCTCGTTAAATATAGAGATATTAAGCAGGACTGTGAGCAGCACAACAAAGTGATACACAGGTATTTATGAAATATTTATACCCAGTCCAATAAGGCAAACAAACAAAAAAAGCTATTTATAACTACTCCATAACATGTAAGGAAGAAAGTTTCCAGTTTTTCTTGATATTAGATAAGGGTTATCGCAAACGCGTAACTTTACTATTCGACTCTAGCCTAATATTTTTGCAGACAACGACGTTGTTTTACATTTTACTGTTAAATGTTGAATACTTTTAAACATACTGTGACTAAATAGGTTAGGTTAGAACCTTTTAGGTATTTTTTTATTGTTATTTTTGCATTTCTGTTGCCATAGCAAAATAGTTTCTAAATGCGGGGATATAACAGAAAAGACCCCTATATTCAGCACCTTCGTGAATAAATCAATTAGTTCCCAAATAGTTAATTTGAAGACTTAAAATATATAAACTCAATTTTGGAAATTCGCTCGACTCACGTCAGCGGTTCAGCTGCGTGGTCGAATTATTTATATAATTCTAATAGTGCGGCGTTTATGTCGTAATTTGTAATCGAAAAAGGGGTGGTTTCCGCTGGGTGTGTGGGAGGGAAGGAATGCGTATCATTGCGTATCGTGACGCACATAGTTTAATACCTTCCCTTACGCAGGGAGGAATTCAGAGGGTAAGCTATCCACCCTCGCTAAGTGGGCCAAGGTCGTTCCGCGATCCTTTAGTATTTCATTACGTCCAGAGAATGTATTGAGTAAGTCGAATAACTTCAGCGTAGGAAAGTTAAAACTTCAAACGCTATTTAATCAAAATTCACTGCGCGTTGACCCACCTCCTTCACATAGGCCTTCTAATTGCTTAAAGTTGACTACGATCATTCTCCAAGTCAACTTTTGGTTTTGATGTTAGGTCTGTTTTATATTTCATATTTGGTTTACCACAATCAGTGTAGTATTTAAATTATTTTATTATCAACGAATTTCAATAGGAAAAATGAGCTATTGCAGTGCCTTTTTTGGTACCAGTCAATGAGCACCGATCATAGTCCCCAGAACATTTTGGGGTATCATTAAAAACATTATATATATATATATGTGTGTGTGTTTTTTCGCACTCTAACGGAAGCATTTTACGACCGATTTGGTACAAATTCGGTACACTCGTTCGTTACCTAGCTCGGCCGAGTTCGTTATCCAAACATCCATCAACCAGATTATAAATCTAATGACCGGCAGTATTTTTTTTGTTGACATTTTTCGTATTAGAATCAAATTTGTTTGGGGTTTTATGTAAAGAAACAAATATCCTTAGATACTATACAGAAAGCAGAGCTCGTGTAAAAGAAATAGAGTTAAACTGTTGTTGGATCAAGTTTTCAGGTTAAAGTTTTCAAGTTGTTGGAAAAGTCTTACAGTTACAGACTTTGTAAATGGAGTTTTGATAGCTTCTGAGGATTACAGAACACCGTGCAACTTTTGCAAGATTTAATATTTCAAAAATTGCTTTCAGAGACTTATCCCCGGTAGTCGTTTGTACAGAAGGAACAAACAGAGATACTTGAAGGCATATTTAATTAAATATAAAATTATTATTGTATTTGGGACTTTATATACGGGCTGATCTCTGCCACGATTGTTATCCGATAAAAGTATTCGTCGAAATATTTCAAACGCCTTCCTCACATTTTCATTGAATTTAAAAAGCTGTCGAATCTATAAGCAAGAATGTCTTTCATTTCCCAGTATGCTGACTGCCTTTAAATTTTATAATAGAACTGGCACCTTTTATGTCGGTTTTACTTTCTCACTATACTTATCGTTAGAGAGTATAGTGATGTTCAGATTTTTGTGGAAATATCCGTCTTGGAACCCCCAGAGTCCAAAAAAGTGGTTTTTGCAAAATGTCTGTCTGTATGTATACAAAGCTAGAGAGAAAACTATTCTATCGATTTCGAACAAATTTGCACCACACATGTCATTTAGGTCTGTATAGATGCACGAAAAAAAGGTTTTGAAAAACAACCCCTTATTTAGCAAAACAAAAGCCCAAAACTCAGTAATTTTTTTTTACAAAAAAGCTGCTCTAACGATTTTGATCAAATTTGGCTTATTTGTAGCCCTTAATGTACCCTGCCAAATGCAAATAACCGCATCTTTCAAGAAATTCTCGTTTAGCTAATAATAATAGTAACTGATTTTTTAAGCTTTTTAGGCCAATAAGAGGGTTATTTTCAAAACAATTTTTCGTGCAACCATACAGGCTTAATTGACATGTTTGGTGCAAATTTGTTCGAAATTGATTGAATAGTTTTCTCTTTAGCTAATAATAATAATATTTATTAGTACTTTAATGTAATATCCCCTCTCCCAGTTAATACAAATATTAAGTCACAGTTAGGTCCATGTTATACGGGCAGCAAAAACGCGGCGTATTTTACGTCGCGTAGACGCCAAGCATACCGGGTAATGGTCTTGCCTGTGTGCAACTTATACGAGCGTTTTAGCCGTCGCGTCGAGCCCTGTAAACTCAGCGACAGCGATTTTTACGCGTCCGGACCGGTAAACAGGCAGCAAAGACGCGGCAGCAATGACGCGAGTTGGTGTTATACGGGCAGCTTTGTCGCGCGCGGCAGATCTGCTTCCTGCTCATCAAATGAAGAAACAGACATTCTGTAGTAGTTGAAGAACTTGTCTTCATACTGCCTGTGTAACGCGAACGTGGTGTGAAATGTCCCAGTAGACAATCGGCTACTTAACACAGGGTGTGTACCCCAACGCCTCTCTTCCTTTTGGGTACCAGCAAGGTATGTTTCAAGTAAATGGTGAAACCAATACAACCTATTCGCACTGCATCCATTTTTGGCACTAGAGCGGACTGCAACTACTGACAAGTGGAACTGACCCGCTATTCGGGTGCGTTCGGCGACCTTCGGGCTCACTCGGTACCTGACGAGGCGTTTTTTCCGCTCGTATAACAGCTCCACCCACCGAACGTAGCGTCGACGACGCGACGTTATTGACGCTCGTATAACAGCTCCGTTTTTATATCCAGCGTCAGCGTTTTATACGCCGCGTTTTTGCTGCCCGTATAACATTGGCCTTAGTTACACGGGGGTTGGTGTGCGAAGTACGCAATGCACTGTTTATTGAAAACACCCCCAATATAGGGGTTGGCATACGAAGCACTGCAATATAATGTGTATTGAAAATACTCACAATACGGGGATTTGGCGTGCAATGCACTGTGCGTTGGCCGCTTCGCATAGTGTTCAGTGTCAATCTCACATGTGCGCCCTTAGCAGTGAACGTGTAATAATTTAAATATGTTTGTGAGAAAGTATGCGTCAGTTTCTGGTAACGTTTTATCTGTACATACAGGGTGTCCCGCAACCATTCTACCAAACTTTACCGTGTTATTCAGCAGGTCAACACTAGCAAACATCTTGCTTAGTTTACAAGTTGTCTGTCTGTGTGTTTTTGAAAACAAATATTAATTCACTAGGTGCTTTGCCTCGCGCTCGCCAACCCCGTGCGGTGACATATGGTGATGCCAATGCGATCTACAAAATCCATAATTTTGTTCATAATTTTTACATTTCTTTCATTTTTTTAATAGGAATTTTTCGGAAATTATGATTGATTAGGACAGAGGCACTTGGATCTAAGTTAGGTGGTGACCTGTACATACTGTTAGACATAGATCGAAATAGTCACGTAAAATCCCGTTCTTTGTGTTTGCTATTTACTCAAGCTAAAACAACTGTTGGTTATGAAAAATAATTACCGACTCTAAATTTGCCTAGTCGGTTACTTTGTTAGTAAATGAGGATGCTTTCAAGAAACGTGTTTTGGTTCAGTACAGCCCAAACGTAAAATTGTGTTCAGCTTTCGATCCAAACTAAATTGTTTTATTTATAAATAGAGGGTGGTATTATTGTATATTGTGTTAATTTTACGGAAATGATGATTGATTGGGACAGAAGCGATTGGATATAAGTTGGGTGGTGGGGGTAGGTGTGACCGGTACATAATGTAAGACATAGATCGAAAAATTCTCGCGAAATTCCCAACATTTGTCCACAAAATCTCTATTTTTTACATTTTCTTAAACATATTTTTGGAATAAAAAGTAGCCTAAGTTATTCTCTGAAAACTCCTGTTTATGTTAATGAAAGTTTTGACAAAATCGGAGATCAGCCCAGACAAACAAACACACAGACAAACAAAAAATATATAAATGTGTGTTTAGGTTTTGGTAATGTGTGAATAACCATATGAGCTTAGAAAAAAAAACTTATATTTTAAAATCACAGACAGAAGCTTCAATTTTATTTATATGTATAGATTAAATATTTTCGGAATAAAAAGTAGCCTAAAATATTCTCTAAAAAGTCCTATGCATGTTAATGAAAGTTTCGTGAAAATCGGTTCAGTCATTGTCAAAAAACGACACTTGTGCGTTGTATTCGGCACGTATACAATAATCTAAAAGTATTGGTAGTTTTGAAACACCCTGTATCTGTGTTAAACAATAACGGACCGTCAGCTGGATATACCCTCTAATAAAGACAGGTTTATTAAATCCAAATCCCCGGCCTGTGTGATTAAGCGTCCCCAGAATGCGGTTGTGTCAAACTACGCCGATATTTATTAACAAGTGGCAGTGGATTATTTCAGCTGGTTTTATCGTTTATCATACGTGTCACAACGGTCCCTCTATAGCGCGTTACACAATTTGAAATATGACGCGAGATTCAATCGTACCAACGTAACAGTTCGTTCGTTAAATAGGTGGTCAGCGAGAGATGATGTCAGTGTTGTGAACATTGGAAAAAATAATCAAATCAATTTTACAATTAACTTTGTACATACTTTACGAGCACTTACGAGACGTAGGCTATTTATATACTAGTGGACCTGGCAATGTTTCGCTATTGCTTGATTTAATTTTAAAGGTGGTTTTCCCATGCACTCCAGGCATTTTGTTTTGTTTGCAAAGCGCAATTGTCAACACGAATGGCCTTGAGAGGTCATCTACCTTTCCCTGCCATCTTTGGCACCTGTCAGTGTAATGGTAGCTGCCGGGTGGCGCTAGTCTATTTTTTGTTGATTTATTTCTCAAGTGGTGCAGTATTTGGAGTGCCATTGCACTCCGCGCGAGCATCCGAGTTTTTTCACTGAGTAACGTGTGTTGTCATTTTAGTGAAAGAAGTTTAACATTGTTTTTATACATACAAAGCTATTTTTTTCTGCAAGAATATAAGTGGTGAGAAACAATGGATGACCATGGACAGTTACGTCCTGGGTTGGCTGAAACGGAGGATGACAATGAAAGTGTCCTTGGTGAGGAAGACCCTGATGAAGTAGAAACATTATGTTGAAGGACACAATCACCCCAGACCCGAAGTTGAAGGCCTTTCTGACTCTGAAGATGTTAGTGATCATGAAATGGATATTTCGGAAAATGATACAGGAATTCAAACGCAGGAAGAGCTGGCACCAGAAGCAGAACCTCCGCAAGCCCCTCCACTGCAAGTCCCTTTTGAAAATATTGAATTTTATTTAGGAAAGAACCGAAAATCAAGATGGTTCATCATACCATGCACGGCTCGCACTCCTAGACACAATATAATTCCAGTCTTCCACCGACCCGGACCGCAAGGTAATGCTAGGTTTGCTGAAACAAATATACAGGCTTTATTGAATATGATTGACAATGATATGATAAAATTTTTTTGAGTACACTAACATTTACAAACTTCTGTTAAAACTGGATGATGAAGGAGCAGGTCAACAGCCTCAACTCCAAAGAACAACTGTACAAGGTAAATGTTACCTCTGCGGCAGAGCGAGGAAGTCCTGTTTCAAATGCAACAAGTGGATGTGTCCCGATCATTTGAAAAGTGTGTGTGCAGAGTGTGCTAAATAGGTAAAGCTCGAATCCTGATAGTTTGTTGTTCAAGATAGCTCAGTTTTGTATATTTTTAACGATATAATAAGTACTTTGTCAAAATTAGTTTAAATTTTTTCAAAAATTCTATTTCTAAACATCAATGTTTTAAATTTTTTTGTAACATTTGTAACAGGTCAGTTTTTTTATATTTTTACCGATATAAGTACTTTGTCGTAGCCTAGTTAGTTTTGTTTTTTTCAAAAATTATTTTTTCTAAACTGCAATGTTTTGTAAAATATGTAAAAGCTCAGTTTTTTAATGTTTTTACCAATATAATTTTACTTTGTCAAAGTTAGTTTAGATTTTTCAAAAATTCTTTTTTCTAATGTTTTAATTTTTTTGAAAAAATATGTAAATAAATACGGTATTTGTTTTTGTAAGTTGTGTCTGTAGTATAAAACCTATTAAGCTCAAACGTTAGTGCAAAATAAAAACACACTATAACAGGAAAAAAACCACAGTAACAAATGAAGTGCGATAGCACTCCGCGCGAGCACTCGCATTACAATACACCACGGGAGCACCGGAATGTTAATTGCATTCCTTTGACTTAAGTAATCGAATTGATAATGTTTTTATTCCATATCAATTAAGAATAATATTAAATAATTTTAGATTTATTGTTTGTAGGAATTTAGTGCAATTTATTTTATTGTATAGTGGTAGCTACCCCTCACTAGAACAAAGAGGAGGGCGGAAGTAAATCAAACGGTAGTTGGCCGGCTTCCAAGCTACACAACACACAACGAACGACCATAATTACGTAAACAAACTGTAGAGTATTTATAAACAAGATTTTTAATGGTTCAGGTCAGTGAGTGATGTGTTAGGTTAGGTTAGGTAAAGTAGTTTACAATATAACAGCTCATTTTGTTTCAACTGATAACCAAACTACTTTACTCAACTTGTGAAACAAACACGAGTTAAACGCTTTCGACAAACTGAAATTGAAACCATTTGAGCCGAAGGGAAGGGAAGACAAATATTACCCTTAGCTCGGTGTAAATAAACTCAGCCGTGCTTTGTTTGGTTTTGCCATTATGTTACCGAGTCTGTTATGATATGGTATGGGTTGTGATTGGAGTTGGACTTTATTGTAATCAAACAGCAGTGTTCACATTAGTGCATTCATTGAGTTTAATTAATTACTCAATGTTTTATGATAAGGTAAAACTAAATCGATGCCATCTTAGCAATTAATGGGGTATATCCATCCCCCTGCTTGCTTCGTTCACCAACCCCATCGGCAAGTTGTTAGTAAGGAACGCGGCTTGGCAACAATCAACAATGTAATCACCTGTTTTTAAAACCAATCACAGCTGCCTTAATTTCGTTACTGTTTATTTTATGAACAGTAGTTTTCTAAGTTTTGTATTTTTAGTGTGCGATTTTTCTCTGATATCTTTTTAAAACTGTGAATATATTTTATAAGCGTGTTTTACATTATGTTTTGTAAGATTATTAGCGAATTTCCATACGAAAAATGAGCTATTGCAGTGGCCCTTATGGTAAGACCCAAGGTCGGGAGCAGCAAATGAGCACCGATCGTGGTCCCCAGAACACGTTTTGGGGTGTCATTAAAAATCATATATGTGTTCGCACTCTAGCTAGCGGGCGTATTTTAAATCCGATTTGGTTCAAATTTGGTACACATATTGGTTGTCTACGTCGTTCGGAAGAGTTCGTTACCCAAAAAAATCCAACTATCGAAAGCACGTTTTTTGACCGGAAGTAACTATTTTTTGAGATTTTTCCTACGACAGTGAATTTATTTTTGAGTTTTTTCTAAAAATATAAATGTAGGATTTTATTCTGCGCATTTTGTTTTTTTTATTTTACGCGACCTTTTAGCTCGCTTGGTTCCCCCAAAATCGATCAAAACGTAAAATACCATAGAAGTACCCGGTTCAAAGCCATGTGGTGGATTCTACCGTGGGGTTGGCGTGCGAGGCACGCAATACTTTGTGTGTTGAAGATATTCCCAATACGGAGTTGGCGTGCAAAGCACGCAATGTGTTGTGTGTTGAAGATACTCCCAATACGGGAGTTGGCGTGCGAAGCACACAGTGCTTTGTGTACTGAAGACACTCCCAATATGAGGAATGGCGTGCAAAGCACGCACTGCATTGTGTGTTGAAGATACTCCCAATATCGTACGAAGCACGCAATGATTTTTGTATTGACGATACTCCCAATACGCGGAATGGCGTACGACGCACGAAATGCTTTTTGTGTTGAAGATACTCCCAACATGTGGAATGGCGTACGACGCACGCAATGCTTTTTGTGTTGAAGATACTCCCAATATGCGGAATGGCGTGTGAACCATTTTGCAGCTTTTCAGCACCGTCGTGAATAGACATATTTAGCAAATTGTTGGTTGAAACCCTAAAACATAAGCCAATAAACTTAATTTTGGAATTTTGCTCAACTCACGTCAGCGGTTCAGCTGCGTGGTCGAATTGATTGTGTACAATCTGTGTGAATTAAAAGCATCATAAAAGTGTCTGAAAGAGCCAAGTTGAATGCATGTAACTATCAACAATACAACAAAACACGCGATTGTTAGAAATAATTACACGTACTTTACGAGGAAAGCTTTAAACAGTACTTCTAATGATACTTGTATAGTAACTTTGTTGCAGAAGTTAATTGTAAAACTACATCATTGGATCTCCGACAGATTCTAAAGTAAAGACAAAATTAGGCGGTGACCCAGGGCGAAGTCAATGCAAACATATTATTGTAATACTCTGATATTTTCACGGAAATGACGGTTGAGCGGTGACCTATACATATCTAGTGTAAGACAGAGATTGAAATATACACGACCATCCCCAACAATTCCAATTGCGGCGTGCTTTGTAATTTCACCATTAATATTTTAATAACAAACATTTTAAACAAATTTTGATATTACCAACTAAAGGAAACAACATAATACGTAACACCAGATGTTTGACTAATAGTACAGTAAGTCTTTTGTTTGCTTTTACCTAATCTAAAAAAACTGTTAGTTGTGAAGAAGAATTACCTGATTATAAATTTGTCTAATTGGTTGCAAATGTAATCAGCTGTTTTATTTATAATGTGTAACTACAAAAGTTTGAATTGAATTATGAAACCAGTAAGGATTTTTTGATGATTTTTGTTTGTGTTTGCTTTTAGTTTGTTAATCTAACCTAAAATAAACGGTGCCACATACTTTCTCCCAGTTGAAACTTTACACCTTCCCAAGAGTAGCGTAGGAGGTGGTTATTTAGAATTGCAAAAGTAGGGCACACCATGGAAATCAGTTTTTGACTCATGGGCAGTTTTTGGCCCATCAATTTTGAACAGGTATTTTCCCAGACGTGCGGGTAGTGTCATTTTATTTGGGTACTTAAACACTATAAACCACACAAATTTTGTCAAACTCGTTAGAGCCGTTTTTAAGAAATTTACATTTTTCTCGTTTTTTTGCCACTTTGGGGAGGGGGTAAAACCCCTTAAAAATAAAAAACGACTGGGGATATTCCAGAGCTACACCTACAAACCAAATTCCATCAAAATTGGATCGTTGGTATGGTCTCCAGCTCTGTACACATTCTTACAGACGCACAGACATCACTTTTTTTGTTCAGGGAGCACCAAAACAAATAAATCCACTAAAATTTTGTTTGGGTTCAGGGAGCACCAAAACAGATAATTCGCCTAAAAATTCAAATTCGAACATTTGGACGAAAACAATTATACGTAGTATATGGAGAAAGTAAAAAGCCGTTGGTTGTGAAGTATAATAACCTTCATTCTAAATTTCCCAAGTTACTATGACAATAAATGTAAACAATATAAATGATGTTTTGCTAAGCTTTTGATCCGAAACAGCTGTTTTATCAGAATTTTCACTATGTTTAAGCTTTAAAATCAAAATTTTACAAAATTCTTTCTTAGGCCCGTATTACACGGTAAAATATTTTATAAAATATGTTTTATAAAAGTTCTTTGACAAAGATCTTTGATAATGTAATGGGTCATGTTTTATAATTTTCAATTTATCAATCAATCTATTTCCTTAAATAAACAAAACATAAATTACATTTATATATATATATATTATAAAGGAACAAAAAAATTTCCACATGGGCCTAAGCCTGTGAGTGAGCACGAGTCGCTCAATATGAGGATAAAAGTAAACAAAATAAAAAGATTCCACTAAACATTATCATGTCGAGCTGAGTCAGTCTACTAACAAAACTAAACTACTACCTATTATTAGGTTTCCAAAGAAGTTGTCCCTTCAAAACTAACATAAACAAGATGCTATTTATGTTGAAGCAAAATACATGTTGGTCCTTAGACCAGTAGTTCAGTCGTTACATATCAGACAATGAGGGAACGATATGATTAATATCAAACTGTAAGTAGATAAGATAACCTGCTCGGCTGCATCCCTTCCCAGTTCAAACAGCCATCCATTAATAAGCCTTTTAAAATTAAATAACTTATAATTTTCAAACAGACGTAGCTTGCCCGGAAGATTTTTATACAAAAATTGTGCTATATAATGCGATTTAGTGACAGAAAACGTTTTTATTAGCTTGTTAGACCTTATCTTAAAGAAATTTGAAGAACGCGTTAAATGTTCATGATCTACTTTTTCGAAAATCCTATACTCTAATACGAGCAACGTCTGTTTGTTTGTTTGTTGGTTTGTTTGTGTGTTTGTGTGTTTGTACGAGCAATCTCGAGATCCAGCGGAAGGATTT
>JAGFPH010000239.1:615670-626287 GCA_018207615.1 Philaenus spumarius | reverse complement strand
TTGTTTTAAGTGTACAAATTGTGAAGATTAAGTTAAAACAGCTGATCGGATCAAAAGCTTAGTAACACGTTTGTTTACATTCATTACCATAACAACCAACTTGGCAATTTTAAAACCAGTTTATTATTATTCACAACAAACAGCTTTTTTAGGTTGGATTAACAAGCTAAAGGCAAACTGTTAGGGGTTGTTATTTCAGCCCTTATGTCCGGGTTCAAAACAACAATACTACTATTCGTTAAGGGTAATTGGTTTGAATACAACGGATAATTAATGCACTCGGTGGTAACAAAACTTTACTTTCCAAGAATCATTTATAATTTAACTATATGAACTATCTTATCTCTATACACATTCTTACCGATTGTTGGCTTAAAAGACAGGCCACCCTGGATATCAGTTCTTTGTTACAACCCTGACCTATACCCTTGTTATAAGACCCAAATGTGGTTGTATAGAATATTATGTGATCTATTTGCTCACCTTGTCTATACCCTTGTTAGAGAACCCCGTAGACCTTAATCAGCGTCTCCCGTTATTTCCGTCTCCCGAAAGATGTCCCCTTGTCCAATGTTCGACCCTCATCGATCAGCAGCGATCCGTTCGAGACCCTCAGCCCCTATCTCGGCACTAGCCTCTCGACTATGGGCTCCCATATGATATTATTTAGGGGGGGGGGGCTAGACCGGGGAATGGGGCTTAACGTTCACTGCTAAGGACGCACATGTGAGCTTGACATTGAACACTATGAGAAGCGGCCGACGCACAGTGCATTGCACGCCAACTTTATTGTGAGTACTTTCAATACACACTGCATTGCGTACTTCGCACGCCAACTCCCGTGTTGGGAGTATTTTCAATACACAATGCATTGCAGCTCATGCTTTAACTTTTGTAAAAAATAAAATAAGTATATGTAAAATCAAACGGCACATAACATTTAAAACATATTTTAGTGCTAATCTCTTTAAAGAAAAATCTTTAAAGAAAAATGCCTGACTATAATTAATAATATACATATTTTCCTTTCCCCGTGGCTCTCGAACACTTCACATTGGTCCCGTTTCTAGGTCAGGATCCACCTTATATAGTAGAACTTGTTTAAACTGCCTACATATTGCGTGTTTTGGTACGTCAGGCATTTCTACAATTTTGTGTAGTATGTCGTAACCACAATTAATATTTCCGCGTTCTGTCTTTTTGTACCACCAATCTCACATTAAACATTACTTAATCACTATTGCATTATATCTGACCTACAATTAATCTAACCATTCTCGAATTATTCTTAACAAAACATAACGAAACATGCTTAGGCCTACACTGTATTATAATTTAATTCAAACATCTGTTTGTTAAATATGTAGTACCTGGGCGAGCGAGCATCGCTCAGTATTTTTTGTTTTTTAGAAAAATGTATGTAAATACGAATCGCATACCGAATAAATATGAATATTTTTCGATCATACTTACGTATGAACTGTTTATTTAAATTTAAAAAAACATGAGTGTACTTAGTTCTAATATTTTATTAGATTTTTTTGCACATATAAAACCTAGCGCATTCAAATCCTGACGTCTAAAAACCTCTATAGGTAGGCCTACATGTAGGTAACCTATCCAATGAATAGGCCATATTTGATATTGTTTATGTACTTTAGAAATAACAAATAATAATTATTATAATCATTAGATAATTTATATTACCTTTATAGAAATGCAAAGAATGCAGATACTGTTGAAAAGATTTTCAGAACGGTTAATAACAACACAAAAATAATGTTTTAGTTACGTTTGGTGTTTGAATAAAGAAATAAGTTGGAAATTATACCTCCTGATACATTGTTAATGATTTATGTTTATTAAATCTTATCATATTAAACGAGCAACTCTTGTATATTTTCTATTCGCCTTTACTTGACTTCAAAGATGGTAAAAAAAGTTCAGAGCTTAAATTTGATGCGCTTTTTTCCGAGTTTATGCGCATTTTTGCAGCCACCAGACCTAGCGCATTCGATTCCTGACGTCAAAAATCCCTTATGTAAATTTTTATCAAAATAGAGCCGTTAACGAGATCCCCGAAATAAATTTATAAACAAATATACAAGAATTGCTCGTTTAATAAGATAAGATGCGTCACCGCCCAAGCGTCATTTCCGTGAAAATATCAGAGTGTACAATAATCTGTTTGCATTTGTTCGAGGGTTTTATTTCTTTATGATCACCCACTGAATCATCTTGAACCATCCTTACCGTTAAGCTGTATTAGTTGTAGCAGTACTTGACCGTTGTATTTTATATGTTCAAGGTGCTCTGCTGCCTGGTAAGAATATTCCTGTGCGTCTGCCCAACGCAGTGTCTCCGTCGGAGGTTCCGTCACAGACACCGTCGCAAACGTCACACTGCCGGAGCGGAACTGAACCGTCACGGTTTCCAATCCGACAAAGCGACCGACTACTATAAACATCTCCCCTACAACAGGGCCGCCGAAGACTTCATGCTGGTCGAACAACCGGTCGGCAAGAAGAACAAGAAACGCGTCTCGATAATTCCCGCCGGCCAGACGATGCAGCACCCCAAACACGTGCCCCAGATAAACGTGCCGAGTTCGGTCAACTCGTCCGACAAAGAGGACAACCTGATCGAACTGAGCCGACTGGGCAACAGTCTGGACGACCTGCGCAGTCTGAGCAGCGAGGACAGTTTCAACGACACGTTGGTGTTGGTCGAAGGCGGCCGACAGACGGACTTAGCGCGTTTAAAGTCCACGCTGACGTTCGACGACTCTACCGACGTCCACGAGTATATAGGAGGAGTGACGAGGATCGAAGAAGAGGATTCGGAAACTATGGACAACTACGACGGACCCGATCCGGCATCGCCCATGCTCACTACAAGCCTTGCCGTCGCCAGCGGGAAGCGCGAGTTGGTACTGAGTCCAGCCAAGTTACAAAATGTTGAATAAGTTATGAGTTTATATAGATTCCAAAAATAGTATTACTACATGTTCGACACCCAGCTAGATGTTGGCGGTCTCTATTTCTGTTACACTTTACATGTCCGAATGGATGAGTTTATAATAAAATGAATCTCGTATTGTTTTTGTCGATCTTTCTGAAAACATTTTCTTCATTTCGTCCGTGAAAAGACCGTTCCGAAAACATTTCCCGGGAAAGTCTGTGTCCATCGCTCGTTCAAAAATCGTTCCGAAATCATTTCCCGAGAAAATTCCGTGGAAATAGCCAACTTAACGACAGAAAAACTGAAATGAATTCTTCGGTAGTTGTCCACAATAACAACATTTGGCTAGAATAACTTTCGATGAGTTCTAGCCTAATTTGAATTTAATTCGGAATAGATTGATGTAAAATAAATAGAAAACTAATAAAATGTACATTATTACAAAATCAATTTTGTTTTAGATAAAATGTCTGTCATATTTTGTTTTGGATAAATGACGAATTTGCATGTCTTTTTACTATAATTTAGGCCTACATCAATCTAGTCAGAATTAAGAGTAAGTTTACAATACGCTTAACGGTTGACGTGACATTTTAGGAAGACTAGCAGTGCTGCCAACCTAAGCACAATGCCAACGTTAAACGTTTAAACTGCGAGTCTAAATGGGGAAACGCTCTGTAACACCAACTAAATAATATAAATATTCTAAACTAAAAAAAAAAGAAAATACAGCGAGACCAAATGTAAGATTTATTCCAAGTGTTAGGCCTGCATAGCCTATATATTGTAATAAAATTAGTTTGTATAAATCGTTTCAATAGGCTAATATTTGTAACAGTTAGCATTACGAATAATGAATGGGGTGTGTACCACACGAAAATGAGAGTTTAGCTTAGTTGAGGATAGATATTGTATATTATATCCTTTGAATATAGACATATTTGTCAACAAATTAACATAAAGTCTACTTCTAGAGTGTTTTTGTGCAGGTTGGCATCACTGCAGCAGTGTGGCGTGGAGTCGTATTTCAAGTTTGACCCAAATACAGATGTGTTTCAAGAATCAAATACAGACAAGCACAAATCAGAGAATTTTCGTTTTAGGCTAATCTCGGTTGTTGTAAATAATTACCAAGAAAAAATATGACCTGTATTTCTCGAAGTTTTTTGTTTGTCGTATTCATATTGTTTAGCGTGTACTGTGGAAGTTTAAAATATTGAATGTAACTGGAAAAAGTAGTAACAAACTAAATAATGGAATTAGAAATAAACACGCTTGGACGTTACGATTACGTTCTATAGCATTTTCGTGCGTACTGGTTGCGGCACTGTAACAGTGTGACGTGGCATATTTCGTGCTTTACCACAGTCTAATACCTGTATACACAATCGTGTAACTCCCATAAGAGATGCAGTGGACAGACGACACCAGCGTTCCTAGCGGCAAGCCAGCAGCTTGGCGGCTTGTTTAACTACAATAATGTTGAATTAGCTGAGCTTCAAAGCTTTTAAAAACATAGCTTTAGGCCCGGTTCTACAATCTCTAGACAAGTTCCAGACAGAGCTATCCTCTCGATAAATAAAAAGAAGGTGTTCTACAAAGTGCCGATAGCCCGTGTCGGCAGAATAAACTTAGCTAACCTGCTGTCCTAAAGATAAAGTTATCCGCAAGATAAAAGTACAGAATAGTTTAGAACTGTATACGATGATGTAATGACGATGAAAAAATAGTTCAATTGATTGCTCACTCCAGAAATAATAAAGTCTGTAGGGGCAAGGTTTGAAATTTGGATTTCTTGGAACGAAGTATTTTTTTTAATGGTTTTAGGTTAACAAACAGTTAGATTACTTGTAGAAATGATTGGAGAAAAATAACGAATAAATAGAAAAAACAAATTTAATAAAGTCCTACAACGTAGTTACTAATAATGTTACATGTTTTAATTTAAACTGCAACTAACTAGTCACTTAATTTTTTTCACTTTGATAAATAAAAAGAACACCTTCAGTCATTATAATACATTTTTGTTTCGTACTTGTTTCAGAAACCGTGCTACCTAAAGTTACTTCTTGGGTTAAGGTTTTGTTGAGATTCTATGATTCTGGTTGTTTCACTGCAAATACACGCAAATTTGTCAGGCATTAACAAGACGTCCAACTTTTATGCCTTTCCAAAACTAGTTCGTAATTCAGTCACTAAGGAGCGTTCCTTAACCGTATTTCGACCAATTACAATTGGACTGAGTGTACCAACCTATGTAAAATTGTAAATCTAACAGATAAGTTACCGGCAGTTATCGGAAAAATTTAAACCCATTGTACAACACAATATACTTCTTACAATAATTTATCCGTCGGGTAACTATCTGGATATTGTAGAACCGGACCTAAAATCAGACAATATTAAAATCGCCAACTAGCAAAGTGTCTGCTGCCTGTCCGCTAGGATCGCTAGTTTCGCAGTAGTCCTTCGTCCGGCCGGACTGCGTATATTAGACTGTGGTCTTACCCAGAACCAATTACAGACAAGCACAACTCGGAGAATTTTCGTCCTAGGCCAATCTTGGTTATTGTAGACAATTACCAAGAAACAAATATTAAAACCCAACCATTTATAGCGCCGTTACTGTTAACACTATTTTTGGAATCCAAATGCGTTTACAATAATTTAGTTTTATAATAATGTATATTTTATACAAGGTTTTTTAAAAAGAAACACTGTTGATTTCATCTCTGTCGTGGCTACATGGCTTTACAATGTCGTCTGTGTACTTGAGTTGTCCCGTTCTAAATAGCGTAGAGAAGATGAACCATGCTTCCATGTATTATTTTGTTGGTTTCCGTTCAAACAAGTGCTGTTAGTGTAACAATACTAGAACCAAAATGTAATTTCAAGTTAAACTGTCAGGGTTTCGAATTGTGTGTTACGGTCAAAGTTGATTACATTCCCATTAGCTTACCACGGGGCGCGGGATTTCCCTCAGCGTTCAGAGTGTGCGGCGTGGACGATTACTTGAGTGTAATTTGATTTCAAAATAATTAGTAGCGCACATTTGCGTTTTCTTAACAAATAGAACAAAAAGGGCGAGATATGCTCCGCCTAAAAGCCATCCCGAAGTATTGACCAAAATTAGATCTGCGAAAAAACATTTATATAAATACGGCTTCAAAAAAATATACATTGAGGGAGGATTTTTGACGCTCCCAAAAATAGTACACCGCCTGAATGAAAAACGTATCTTTCACAAAAATCGGATAGGCTATAGTTTTCCAGTAAAGCATGCGAGCACTAAACTAGGTACCGCTTTTTGTTTTGTTTTTTAAGTAGGCTACTAGTCGAGATAATTCGTCATAGAGGGAATCTAGGTTTTTGATGTTTCTTTTTCTTCTTAGGTGGCCAAATCTTACGCACGTCAGACTCAAGGACTTATTGCGCTCCCACATTAAGGATGTTAATCTCCTGTCAAGGTCCATAAGCTCAGTGAACTTGTGAATCCTTTTGACGGGGTTGTTCTGGGGATGTCCTGTCCTTTGTTAAGTTTTCCAAAGGTTTCATAACTCACCTGTTCAAGCCTCTCTCGGTCATAGATCAGGTTTCCTCCTGCAGGCCACAATCGTAGTCTCCGGTGAAGATGCCCATTCTTTACATTTGTTTGCTAAGGCGGCCACGTCCTGTGATTAGAGCTACCACCTTCTTGACATCGTACCTGCTCAGCATAAGGATGTCGGATGCAATCCATAGATGGACCAAGAAGTGAGAGTTTGCTCATTCTCAAGCTTGGGATGCTCCTTCATTTCCTTCCGTGTCCTAGTCTTGCCCAATCAGCGATAGCTTGTCTTGGCTATGCCACAGAACAGTGCATTCAGTTTTGTTGATGAATTATTTGCCAGCTTATATGCACCTATTTCAACATACCCTGGTATAGTTTGTCAGATTTAGCAATACCTCTACGATACGCTGGAAGGAGGGAAGAATCTAGGCGAGTGGGGACGCCGACCGCTGGAGGGGAAGGGACACTACGCTACTTACTATCACTGTTGACGCGACAGCCTTGTGTTGTATTACTTCCAGACCGAAGTGTTATGTTCAGAGCTTGCAATAAACTGAGTCTCTCTGATCCCCCACCACTCGAATTAACTCCGAGTCTACTGCGCATCTCGAGGTCACGGCTCATGCTAGAAATTCTCTACCATACCCTGTCGAGACCTGCCAGCTGTACTGTGGACATGACGCATTCAAAGACTAGCTTTGACCTGAACTCATACGAGCTCAGAGCTTTCAAAGCTGCCTGGCTGTCTGAGTCTAAACAGATTTCTGTATTCATGTGCCCGAGTCTGAGGTTTTTAATTAAATTACAAGTGAAAAAACATAGACCAAGACCGGGAGTTGAACCCGGGACCTTCACGTTTCCGTCGTGATGCTTTGCTATCTGAGGTTTTCTCCGACACATTCCAATAGAGCTGTAACTTCTGTTTGGAATACTATAGGGCACTTCCCATTGGCAGGACGTATTCCCTCCCTTGGGTTATCTCCAGAGATTATTGCACCTGTACTCCCCTTCCCAATTCCAGCACATACTCTGCTTCTCCCGTATTGGGAGTACTTTCAATACACAGTGCATTGCGTGCTTTGCCAACCCCCGTATTGAGAGTATTTTCAATCCACAGTGCATTGCGTGCTTCGCACGCCAACCCACATATTGGGAGTATTTTTAATACACAATGCCGCTCGGAAAGGGTTTGAAAAGGAGCTGTTTCATTATAGTTGCTCGTGCTTCACTGAATACAGTGATATTGTCGTCAAAACGCATTTGTGTTTGTAAACGTATTAGTTGTGAGATTTTGTACACAAGTTTTCTTCTCACACGTCATGCTCGATATTTTCTTATTTTATACACAACCTATAGCCTATTTCTATTTGATTTTTGTACATGTTGCATTTTTCATTTCCTCCACTCAGGAGTCCTAGTAATAATTATTGACAGTTTCTTTGTCCATAGTGTCTAATACTTTGAAACAAACGATAAATGTTCTCCGTTTTGACCGTAACACGCAATATTTTTTTTGTTTAAAGCTTTATTTACTGCCTTAAAAGTAACTCACTTGAATGATGAGCATTGGGAATATACACCAGTTTTATTCGGATCAATTGTATTTGTTCAACAAAAGGTCCTGTTCATTCGGATCATTTTGATTCATTCACGAAAATTACCCGTTCATTCAGATCATTTGGATTCGTTCACAAAAGAACCAGTTTTATTCGGATCAATTGTATTTGTTCATCAAAAGGTCCTGTTCATTCGGATCATTTAGATTCGTTCATCAAAAGATCTTGTTCATTCAGATCATTTGGATTCGTTCAACAAAAGGACCGGTTTATTCAGATCATTTGTATTCGTTCACCAAATACTTACCGACTACTGATCCGGGTCCAAAGGAACGATGAACGAAAAATGGTTGAATTTACCAAACTCTGCCTCGCCTTCTCGTATGTCTTGTGTCTTTCCTTTCATGTCATGAACCAATCTTCTTTCTTCGTTACGTAAATTACAACCTACTTTAAGGACATCGAATTGTCCTTAGTTTTCCTATCAAATTTTAAGTTTGTGTTATCATTTCTTACAGGCGTAAGGTAGAAGTTGACAAAATTTTCGTAACATGTAATTTATTTAATCTGGCTCGGTATGTGATCCGGGTCATCAAATAAACAAGATCTGAATCTTTCATTGTGAATCGTTCATTTTTTAATCTTACATTGTGCATTGTTCATTATGAATCGTTTATTGTGAACGAGAATCATTAATGATCCGCCCAATCACTAACTGTCGCTTTTGAATTTTTACCCAACTACATCTGTAAAACCCTACGTGAAGATGAAAGTGTGAGAATGTATGTAAATATGTCGTGAGTGCTAAGTATGTTTGACTCGGGTACCGCGAGGGACGCCAAACCCCTCTTAATAGATGCAGCTAGTCTGCACCCCCCGTGCGGTGTATAAAGGTTATATTTCCTTAGTTTTCAGCTAATAACTGACTTTCAGTTAGGCCTGACACTAACAAAACGTTCTACAGCTGTGTACAGTTCAACATTCTGCTCAAACTTTATTTGTGTAATTTAATTAGCTTTTAATGCGAATCACAAGTGAGTTGTTTTTGAAAAGTTCTGATTCTATTTATTTACCAATTATGTTAGTGCTTATTGGTACCATATAGAGAGATACAGTTACACGTATTTAACGAAACAAAATCTTTTCCGAAAAGGGCAATGTGTACTACTACAGCAAAATTATTTAACTAAATTGCAAGTGAAAAATCATCAGAAAATCCCTCTGTTACGAAATGAAATGAACCTCTGTTATGAACCTCCCAAGTTGAGTAGAGGTTGTCAAAACATTAAGATAAAACACGTAAACACACCGTAAAAACGAAACACACAAACATATCCCAAAGACCTACGAAAGAGAAATCTAAGTCAATCTTTGTTCTCTGTTTGGTGTCATGACTTATTAATTATTATGGATGATCAATTTATCATTAATTATTTGGACATTAGCCATCATTTGTGTGTTAAAATCAATACACGACGTTTCGGGAATATAAATCAACTTCCGTTATCAAGTGTCTAACAACTAAGGGATCATAAACCTAGAGATCTAGGCCTAGTGTTAAAGAAAACAATTTAAAACTAAAATATACCACTAACATAAACATCTACGTAGTACATCTTAGAGCTGAAAACTGAGAAGTTAAAAAGAAAACAATATGACAAACACACACACTTGACGGCAAAATGTGCTGACAGACCAGAGTTAGAACAACAACTGGAAGGATGCCTAGACAAATTATCGCAAATTTTAATAATAAAATCAATCTTTGTGTCAACAGAATGCGTCAGCATTCTTAAGATATCTCCTCCACCTTCAACCAAGTTAATAGAACAATCACCTTACGCACTAATATCAGAATTAAAAAATTACTACACCCGCAAAACCCAAAACAGTTTAAAGATCAAACAGGCGTATACGAAATAACCTGCGATAGCTGAGACGAATTATACATAGGCCAAACTGGAAGATCATTCAAAGTATGTTCTACAGAACACCTGCAAAAAATAATGTTTCTGGTAACATGTCCAATTACGCCCGACACTTAATAGATTCACGGACTTTGACAGTACAAAAGAAAGTTCGGGAGTAGTCAATGAGCATCGCTCATGGTCCCCAGAATACGTTTTGGAGTGTCATTAAACATTACACTCTGGCGGGCGCATTTTACGTTCGATTTGGTACAAACATTAAAATTTTATGGGCAGTTAAAAACCCTTCTGTTTTTGATAAGAATAGAGTTCATATCCTTCCCGTCACTGCGACTCAAGAGGGTTCATTGTATGATTTTCCCTTTAGTGATCACCCCCAGGCCCCTTATAAAGCCTGATCAACACTCTTCTGGGGTAACAACTGCACTTCCGAGAATGGCGAATCTCCTGGTAACAAATGCTTCAATCTCTCCGATTCAATCCCAAGGAAGCAAAATGTTCAGGGTCCCTCTGAAACATGCCCTTTTTTTAATGTGGTATTTGGTCGAACAGTAACCATCGTTTCTGCCCATCAATAGAAGATTTCTTGCTTTCGCCTTAGAGAGGCAAATGAACATTTTCG
>JAGFPH010000239.1:585767-599515 GCA_018207615.1 Philaenus spumarius | reverse complement strand
ATTACATGTTTTATTACACTATTTTTAGCCTTCTTTGGTCTGAGTACTAAACAAATAAAATAAAAACTTGCTTAAGGTACTAACCGGTGTTGGTTTCTCTCGTATAACCATCTTGTTGGCCAGTTCTTCCAAAGCTTCGGAATCGTCGAAAATATTGTCCGAGTATTTCTCCGTCGGCGCGGGCCTGTCCGGTATTTCTTCTTCCTGGTTTATCGATGGAATCTTTCTACTCACTGTAGGATGTACGGTGGACTCCAAATCGGATTTCTGGGTTGAAGGACCCTCGGTCGACGGTGGGAAGAAATCGGCAAACAAGTCGGCAAGAGTTTTTCCCTGTAATAGATCAAAAGCCGATGAAAATTTTTCCATCAATACAGAATAAAATTATTTATTTATTCATTAATTTCATTTATTTTAATAATAACTTACTTTGCCCATCCTCTTGATTTGAGCTTCCGAGAGATAAGCGGCCAATCCTGCTTTCTGCACAGAAATGATTAAAATACAAAATTAATAATTAAATTTCAGCGGAAATAGTAAACTGAATTTATTTCAAACTAGTTTAAGTTTAAAGTAAAAACAGTTGGTACTTGGTGAAACTCCATAATAGGGATAGAAATAACCAATTGGTAAAATTTCACAATTATAATTTATTACTGAGCAACATATGTTTCGCCGTTGTACTAAATATAATAATTTTAAACTGTTAAAAAATGATCCTTCAGCTATGTTTTCTAAAAATGTAAATACCTTGATACAAAATAGTAACATATTATTTAAAGATGATGAAAAAAGATTTTGAAGAATTATGAACCTTCAATCTCCTAGATTATGGTCTCCCAAAACTTCACAAACCTTCCATTCCTATTCGTCCCGTTGTTTCTTTCACAAATGCACCTACCTATAAACTTGCACAGAAAGCCAATACTATTTTCAAAAATGTCACTAATTTTAAATCTAAATTGTGTGTTAAGAATTCATTAAATTTAGTCAATAAAATCTTAAATGTAAAAGTACCATTGAACTCAAAATTAGTATCTTTTGATGTAAAAAGCCTGTTTACTAGTATCCAGAGTTGGGAAAGTTAGTCTAATAAAGTAACTGATAGAAGTTAGAGTTAGTTGATCAAAAAAATAACTGAGTAGAGTTATAAGTTAGCCAGGAAAAATCCTAACTGAATAAAGTTAGAAGTTAGTCAGCAAAAAAGTAACTGATTAAAGTTAGAAGTTAGTCTCCAAAAAAAGTAACTAAATAAAATTATAAGTTAGTCGGTTTTTTATTTACTTCAACTAGAAAAAGTAAACAAAATTACATATTGTTATGTTATTTTAAATATTTCCCAGGTATTGTTTAGAATGTTTTTGTCAGGTAAAACATTTGTTTTTATTTGCAAATTAAAAAAAAAGAAGAAAAATCTACAAAATGTGCAAAGTACAGTAACATATAAATTATTTTTTAGACCAAACAACGGTAACTAGAAATTGTAAAACATTAATTTATGTAGGTTAGTAGTAAATAACATGTAGACTACTATAAGAAAATAATAACTTATTTACTCCCAAACAAACACTTATAATTTATAAAAGATATAATATTTATAATTTATATAAATTTAAAAGGGCCTAGATACAATTTTAAACTAAGAAAATATAATAGGTACTTTTGAAATACCTATTATGTATGTAGATTATGGCCTTTATGTAGATTTTTTTATAATTTATTTCTACTCATATCCCATTAATATATTAGAAATATATAATAATAAATATATAAGAAACCATGACTTTAAAAAATATTTTATAAGATCAGAGATCTCTATAAATTGGTTTGAAGACTTTTCAAACCCTCTACGTCCTAAAAAAAGTCAACACTAAATAGTTTGACATTTATTTACGTGTTCTATTTCTATAACAGTAAAGTTACCTACCGCCATAAAGTTGTAAGTATTAACTATTTATTTAAAAGTATTAAATTGCGCCTTTAAATTGGAAGCCGATGTAACAGATGCTTTAACTTGCTTGTTCTTCGGCAAACATAAAAGACACTTGAACGTAACATTGTTACTGTTGCTGTCCCGGTTAATTTGAGTAAACAGTTTACTCAAATTTGGCCACAAAACTTCATTCATTTTAACAAATGAAACTATAGGCCTACTACTAAACAATCTATAACTATCTAAACTTTAAACTATATAAACGAAATTTCAATTAAACTATAAACAACACGCCAGCAATACAAACAGTTCTACAAAACAGTAAACACTTTCCACACCACTTGTGCAATTAATTGTACAAGATTGAAAGTACAAAAAGTAAGTTAGTACCACGGCGACAACCGGTCTACTGATTGTGCATCTCAACCCCTCTCAAAAACCAAAGTACACATAGCTGATGGGCGATGCGCATCGCCGAGTGATCTAAAAGTAAAAAGAGAAAGTGTGCTCGTGATTGTTTGTGACAAAGTCACCAACCCCGCCCCTCCCCTCAATATTCTAGTCTAGTCCCTTGTCCTTTATTTTCCAGCCCCTCACACAACCTTGAGTTATCGCTATTCCGAGAAATCATAACGGGCCAACTCCGACTAAACAAACCCATTGTTCGAGTTTCTGCTGTTTGTTGACCGAAATGGTCCTTTTCAAAATATTCCTTTGCTTATAAATCTAACTCGTTAGAATTTCTATTCGTTACTCATTTTTCTAACTAGTTACAGTTAGAAGTTAATGCTAAAAAAAACTAACGAGTAGAGTTATAAGTTAGTCAAAAAACTAACTAGTTACTCTATTCGTTAGTTTTTCTATTCGTTAGTCCCAACTCTGCTAGTATCCCTATTCTTGATTGTAAAAACATCATACATGAAATGCTACTAGATGCCAATTGTGAAAAAGAGTATGCTGATCAGTTAAAAAATGTATTATACACTTGTATGGATCAAAATTGTTTTAAGTTTAATAACTATTATTACCAACAGTTAGATGGCTTGGCAATGGGTTCTCCGTTGTCTCCATTACTAGCCGAAACTTTTATGGCTAATTTTGAAAATACACTATTCAACAGCAATAATCCCTTGCTCACTAAGATTATATATTGGTATCGTTACGTAGATGATGTTATATGTTTGTTTAGTGGTACTTCCAGACAATGATCATTCATTGTATACTGCCAATTGTGATAGTAATGACAAAATGAAATATTGTAGAATTAAATTTATCAACAATGTGAGTTATGAAATCAATAAATTAATAATAGATAGGAGTAAATATAAACCAGCCTTTTACTGTTCAAATAATGTAGGGAGATTAATTGTCAATAACAAAGACAAAAGTAAAAGGGAAAGATTAGACTAATAGCGGAGTATACAAAATTTCATGTGGAGATTGCAGTTGTGAATATGTAGGACAATCAGGTAGATACATTAAAACTATAGATAGATTTATTAGACGGTGACCTTCTTTGAGTACTTGTGCGAGGGAGAAGGAGACAGTGGCAAGGGAGGGTATAACCCCCACTCTACTTCCCGAGCCTCGCCACCACTACACCGGCCGATATGTCGATGCTATTTTTCTCTTTACTAATATTTGTTTATTACCAGCCCTGCTCCTTACAATGTCCCTTCATGTTATTATTATTGAATGATAATACAATGATTAAAGTAATTACATACAATTACAATAAAACAATGTTAACGGGAATATTAAAAGAATATTGTAACTACAGGCGTATAAATCATATTTTATTATAGAAATTAATGTTAAATAATATTAAACAACCAACCAAATGTTTATCGATGTGTAAATATTAAAATTCAATCTGTTTCAGATTGTTACAACAAATTTTAATACCTTTGCTGATTAGGCCTATAAATATTACTTTCCAATATCTTTATTCGGTGAAAAATTGTTCATGTCTTCAGTAAAAATTTAATAACTTTAAAAATGTTTAACCAAATTTAATAAAATTTGAACCACACATAGAAAACATATCTTTAATAATAATATAAAAAAAATCAGATTTTTACAACAAATTTTAATACATTTACTGATTAGGCCTATAAATATTACTTTCCAATATCTTTATTCGGTGAAAATTTTCACGTCTTCAGTAAAAATTGAATAACTTTAAAAATATTTAACCAATTTGAATACAATTTTAACCACACATAGAAAACATATCTTTAATAATAATATACAAAAATCAGATTGTTACAACAAATATGTTAATACTTTTACTGATTAGGCCTATAAAATATACTATTTCAAATTCGACAAATGGTGAACAGTATTTTTTTATTTTTTATTATTTGACATTTATTTTAATTTTGTATTGGGTTATGAATATAATAAGTTATAGAGAATTTTATTGTGAAACAAATCTTTTTTAATATTTAAAATCGAATATATATCAAAAGATATGTACATTTTAAAAATGTTTTGTGAAATTTTGTTTACGAAGTAGGCTATATACGTTTTCGATACTAAAAATTTTATAATAATAATTTATAAATAAAGTAATTTTTCGTATCTTGATGATTTTTTCACAGAATGTGTATAATAATATACTCTGTTAATACGACTGCAATCAATAATAAACTGCTGATTTTCATTTCTCTTTTACATGTCAACTGTTTCATCCATTTACTTCCAGATTGAAGGATTTGCGAGTGTAAGTGTATTAGGATTGTAAGTGTGTTACGAGTTAAACATCTAAGGTTAATTAAATATTGTCATTCAACTGAATGTCCATTGTTTATTGGATGGGGTTGCGCCTGCACATGAGGCGTGCAGTGGTGGGGGACCTTCAACTACCTCCCCTACATGCGCCAGATTTTTCGCGCAGGCCGCCGTTAAATAAATCTATCTATAGAATTAAGGAACACATTAGTAGGCTGGAAGTATGGTAAATCTAATTCCAATTTTGCCAATCATTTACTGGACACTGGACATACATTTAACCCTAAAATAAATGTAAAGTTATTACATATGGAAGAAAAAAGTAGGAAATTAAATAACCTAGAATGTCTGGAAATTAATAGATCTGTTTTTAAAAATCATACTTATAACTTAAATGACCAAATTTTTCTCAATCCATCTCCCTTGTTAAAACCCATTATGTAACCACACCTTGCCCTTGCAGTGTTTACCTAGGCCACATTCCATTACCCTTCCTGGTCATTTCCATTGTCACTCCCACTCCTTCTATTTTTGGTTCTATGTTAGTTTTAAGATACTTGCTGTATTTCAATTTAGTAGCCTGACGATGCCTAATGGCAAAACATATGTTGCTCAGTAATAAATTATAATTGTGAAATTTTACCAATTGGTTATTTCTATCCCTAGTTTAAGTTAGGTTTTAGTATGGTAAAATAGTTATTGACTCCATGGAAAACACAATGGTTATCTTACAAATATTGTTTAGTTATATTATGCTATTTGAACATTTAACAGTAATTTATAACCTTTTAGATCAATTTTGCTGCGATTTGTTCCTTGTTAAATTATTCTTGGGAAGTTAAATCTCTTATTAATAAATAATGCTAAATTGTTTCCTTGGAAACGATGTACAATGAAATATTGAAAAGATATTGTTTGAAAATTATTACTAAAAGTTTTTTTAGAATTCTTTAACCAAAAGGTAAGAAAAATTCACACCCTTTTCAAGGAAAGTGTATCTAAAGATATATTCAAAAATTATATAAACCAAAGTCTATAATATAAAAAGTATCAGACAATTTTACTGACAAAATGGGATACGGACAGCCGACAATCGACATTTCTCATCCGCCGACATCATAGATATAAGTAAATTTGCCTTAAGGGGACTCGGTGACTCTATACTGCCCATGGTATTTTAGGCAATTGCAACGTACATTTTCTCAGTAATTACTGCAGCCTAACCTTTCCTCTAAATTTTGCTATAAATAGTTAGTATTTTTGTTAACCCTCCAACTGTTGATTTCTGCCTATTATGAATGTTGATAGTCGCTGTAGCTTCTATTAAGCAAAAGCATACGTATTTCTCAATTTAAGCTCGATTTTCTTGAAACTTACATCATTCAAACAAGCAAAGCCTACTGTATATTCTTCATAGGGGTTTTCAATGATGTGAAATTTTCAAGAGTGAAACAAGCGATCGTAAAATCAGGTTGGCCCTGCACTGTCTGATTTTCAGTCAGCTGGAAATGAGTGAACATCTTTGTTTAGTGCAGTTGTTTATAGTGCTTTGTTGATGTTTTAAAAAAATGAATTGAATTCAAGCCATATTCGGGAGTTGTTACTAGAGAATGATTTCTTTATCTAAAGCACTATTGGAGCCCTCTAAAAACTAGAAGAAAAGCTTCAACAATAATCCTTCAGACTAGAAGTGTGCGCGGTTCTGAGATGTTTGAGTGTGTGCGGTAGTTTAGTTTTTTGTAAGTAACTTTTTAATTTTTTAAAATATTATTCTGAAGTTAACTTTTTTTATAAAGAACAGAATGTTGAATAAAATGACTGTTTTGAATTTTAATTCTTGTTCAAATATATTGTATGTATTAACACGTTCACTTCATACTTCCTATGCTAGGAGCTAGCCATTTATTTTTTATATTGATAGCCTAAATGAGTAGAAATTACTTTATTTTTTATTTTGAAACCTTTCTACGTAATAATTACTAATATTTTAAAACACACATAGGCTTAAAATTGACGTGCAAAGCATTCAATGCACTGTGTATTGAAAATACTCCCAAACGGGGGTTGGCATGCGAAGCATGCAATGCACTGTGTATTGAAAATGCACTGTGCATTGGCCGCTTCTCATAATGTTCAGTGTCAAGCTCACATGTGCGTCCTTAGCAGTGAACGTGTTAGTGGCACAAGAGGGATAAAAAATTTTTTTGAAAACATTTTGACAATTTAGATGACTATTACAAATTTTTTAAACCAGATTTGTTTTTTCTTCTATTATTCTAACACATTCTTTAGGATTTGGTGATTAAATTGATACTATAATACTTGATATTTCTATAGCAAATTACCATTTTTACAATTTATTTTGTGTATTCTTGCAAAAGTCATGAAAAAGGTGAAACATTCCAGGGTGGTACAGTTTTAACTGCTGGAGGGTTAACGGCCAACATCCGATACATATATCCTCGTCACTCCTTACTTAAACGGTGTGTTGACCATATTAATCCTAATTCTATAATAGTGCAGCCAACATTCAAGTTCGTTAATTTATTTTAAAGTTGTAATATTAATTACACTTTCCTGAGCAAATATTAATCAACTAATTAAATTCCAAGGTGAAAAACATAAGGCCAAGACTGGGATTTGAACCTAGGATCTTATGCTGTACCAGTCGAGGTATCCAAGTCATACTAGTTGACAAGATATTGTTCTCTCATTTGAAAGAACATAAACCTAATTGATTTCAACACGAGCAAAGTCAGATTAAATAAATGCATGAAGTACTTACAACTTCCGGTTCTTTATTTGTGTATATCACATCTTCTCTTCCACGTGACCCAGTCCTCTTAAAATCTCTCTGAAAACAATTGCAACGGTTAAATCACAATGTAAGACATTCAATATGTACAACAACAATTAGGGTCGTGTAATAATAATAAAATGCATGAATAACACAAGCTAAAATCAAAGTGTAACAATTCTCTTCTACTACACAGTCCAAAAATTGGAGAAAAGGGTACTTTTATGAATTTAGATTTTTTCATTTTTACAAATTTCAATATAAAATGTGAACTTACCCTCGGGGGATATGTATACGATCTAGTAGGCCTTGTAAAGTCTCTAAACCTCCTGTTCCTATCAAACTAAAAAAGAAAATTATATTAACACAGCACATAATCAGCATTACATTTAGAAATTCAGTGAATCATTACTTACAAATCAAATTTATTTTAATGGCTGTAGTAAATTTTTAGTTTGTTTACTGATAACTGAGGACCGGCATATAAAATATATTATTTATTTTTAATTTGTAATTTTTATGGGGTGACTTGATGAAACGTGTCAAGCATCATTTAAATTTGAATTATATTTTTACTCCTACCCATAATAGCCTTGATGAGTAATCTCATTTCTTGGTCCATCTAGACAAATTGCATCTGACATCCTTACTCTGAGCAAGTGCAATGTAAAGAAGGCGGTAGCTTTAATCACAGGTCATGGCCACCTTAGACTACAAAAATGTAAATGCATTTGGGTCCTGTTCACTGACACCAAATGCAAGAAATGTGGCCTGCAAGTAGGCCAGCCAATAAAGGCCGAAAATCGCTATTTGTCGCAACTAAATTAGGGGAAAGCTGAATTTTTTATATGTGATAGACCCTTATGAGACATGTATTTTCTCAAAATTCCCCGCCTCTCCTCCTTGTGTTTCCCCCTCCAGCCCCCCTTGAAGCGTACAAATGCAGAGTTTCACTAGATTGCTTACAGGTTCGTTAATACTTATCGTAGCGAATTAATTTTTTGTACATATGTTCCTTAATTCATATTAAACATATTTTGTTCTTATAAATTTTTCGTTAAAGTTAATATTAAAAGAGCTATTAAACAACAAACACTAAAAAATTGATTTCTCAAAGCATATAAATTTACATTATTACCTAAATTTTTTTAATTATTTTTAAAATACACAAAAATGGTACAAATAAAACTTGTAGTATGTATCTTTAGCTTTAATATGGTGTGGATAATTACTTGTTTAAATTTATCGCTTGCTTTTGGGACGTCATCAAAGATAGTGCTTGCACACCGCTCCAGTGGTCCGACGCAGGTTTTATAACCGCTTCACATGGCTTATGTAGGACTACAATGAATGGATGTTGCAATATTATTTTAGTACATATGTGTGCTTATATACTGTTTGTAATATATATATATATATACAGTATATTAGATTATAAGTATATTAGGTGAGTTTGTATTGCATATGTGTATATATAATTGTTTTCCCCTTTAATTAAAATTGTTTCAATAATAAATATATTGTAAGTTTAATACTGGTAATTTAGCCTTTTATGGATTAGGGTTTTACTTAGTATGGTTTTCCAAAACAAACACTTTGAATATGTGTACACATAAATTTTTAATGGAATGCCAGTTTTGGTTCTTGGGCTAACCCTACTCTCTATTGAATAAAATAAATAGGGCTTTCCATTATCCACCACCTGTGGAACCGCCGGTGAAAAAGAAAAGGATTAAAAAGTATATGTTACATGACAGCATCACGGACCTCCCACCCACCCCGAATATATGTACAAGTCTTAAGTAGGCTCAAGTATAAATAAGTAGGCTATTTATGTTACACTATAACGAGATTCTAAATAATAACATTATTCGCAGTATTTATTTTCATCTTTATATTTATTTTTTATCCTATATTAATATTTATAACTTGCAAATCATTGTTAAAACAAATTAAGTGATAATTTCTACTGCATGTTGATTACCGTATTTTCACGCTGTAGGGCAGCTTCCTTATGCAAAGTCATTCATAGATAACACGTAGAAGAACTTCGACAATCTCGGAAGCTGAGAGACGATTCCGACATACAAAAGTTTATTTCATGACTAACTCAACACAACCCGTTTACAAAGCTATAAGGAGAGTTAGCGTCTTTAGGCTCAGGTGTCATTTCAGACAAAAGAGTAAATTGTGTCAATGCATATGAAATTGGAAAACGGGATATTGAAAAAATGAAAGGAAAAAAAAATTTGGAGAATTGAAGCTAAAAAGGAAAGATATGGTCATGACCCAAGCAAGTCACAAGTCAGTAGCTATTCGAACTGACGAAGTTGTGGAAAACCATCAACAACTTTTCAACCGGATCTTATGTTTCTGTGACAGCCCGAGTAAGTTGAAGTTTTATCTTGGAGACGAGTTAGCTTCGCAGCCACCTTCTTTTTTATTTGATGAAGTCTCACTATGTAAAGGATCAAAATCGTATTCCCCAAAAGTATTTACTGAGCGTATCACAAATGAATTACCTCAAGAGGATGATGTCGGCATAGACATTGATGGAGGCTTCCTGTTACATTGTGTTTCTTGGCCAAAGGAAAGAACTTGTGAAGACATAATCCAGAGTTATTGCTCCCGTGTTATTAATAGGTATGAAAAAAAACTCTGTATATCCCATAGAATCCACAACAAAGGGAGAGGAATGCAAGAAGATTGGACAAAATCTCATCGAGTGACATAGACTTTGATAGAAACTCTAAGTGCATTACAATACAAGAGGAATTCCTTTCAAACAAGAGCAACAAAAAACAAATTATTATTGAACAGCTATACGGATTTTCGAAAGCAATTATTGTAGTGGGGTCAGATACAGATCTGTTAGTGTAACTTGTGACCCTTGCACCACAGGATAAACCAATAATCTTTCAAAAGATAGTTTATGGTAAAACATCAACAGTTGCATACATCAGTTATTAATTTACACAGCAGTACCTGGCAACATATTGTATTTGCTTATGCAGTTACTGGATGTTACACAACTTCTTCTTTCTTTGGCTGGGGAAAACAAAATCTGTCGATATTATCAAGACAAATATCCAAGCCAGAAATAAGCAGAGACGTTTTTTAATGCAAATACGTCTCGTGATGAATTACTGGAGAAGGGAGAAAAGTTCATTCTAGATATGTACGGGCCCAGCAAATATTCAAATTTGAATGAAGGCCGTTATTTCAAGTTCACTTCTATTACCAGTAAAACAACACTTAAATCCAACTTTGACGTAGTGAAATTACCTCCAACGTCAGAAGCAGCTCACCAACATATATTATTGAGAGAGTATCTACAAGTTCAAGTTTGGATTGGCAACAACCTTCAGCCTACGAACTGGGGATGGAAGAACGAAAATGTAAAAGGTAACGGAGGGTCAAAGAAGGCTCTAAGGCCTATTCCTAGCTCAAAGAATTTTGCCCCAGATGACCTCCTGTACCTATTGCAGTTATAAAACGCTGTGTGGAAACCACTGTAGATGCTTGAAATCAGGGTAAAATTATTCCGCTATGTGTGAAAACTGTAATGGCTTATCGTGTTATAATTCCTTTAAAACAGATGAAGAAACAGACGATTGTTTTTAGATTTGAATCACCATGCACAAGAAATTATCACTTGATTTGTTATTACAGTGATTTGCAAGTTGTAAATATTAATATAAATAAAATACCAAGATAAAGCTGAAAATAAATATTGCAAATAATGCTATTAGGTCTATATTTAAAATCTCTTCACAGTGTAACATAAATACTTTGTAATACATGTGAGTTTCAGGGATTTAATAAAGTAATACGGGGTATATAACGTATGGGGAGGAGCAAAGTAAATTTTGGATGATTTAGCCTATGTTAAAGATCACATTTTTGTAGAAAATTAATAAACATAGAAATCCAAAGGGGAATGCAGACAAACTCATTTTTAAAATAATTAACTCATAAAAAGTTGTTTAAAAAGTAATTTTTATAATTTAAAGAGACAAATAATTCAGATAATTATTAAATATAAAATGATTATGTCATCGAAAGATAGCCTCAAGCGACGGGTGCAGTTTATATTTAAACAGACATTTAGCCTCGAAACGTATATAGAAAACACAAAGCAGAATAAGAAGACACCGATGATTGGTGGAAATAGATCGCGTGATATGACGTCATCCTGCGCACAGCGTCGACAGCTTGAAGCAAGCTTCTTTCTCATTTAGTCCAACAAGCATCGAATAGATCAGACGTGCTGGTGATGTGCTGATACGATGTTGCAATAAGTTTAAAATTTGCGGTATTTCGAAAAGAAATACGAGTGAAACATGATACATCGTTAGTAGAGACAGTGTTTTGTAAGAAAAACGTAAAACAGTGAATTCGTACGAGGGAGTTCAAAGTAAGTGACTTTGAAAGTTTTTTACAAAATGTGCGTGATGGAAAGCTATCTTATAATGGCCGATAGCGTGGGTGTCTTTTTGAACAGTGCAATGGTATGAAGGTGAACTAAGCATATACAAACCTAAAAGAACTAAATTCAGTGATTCAGTGAGGCTAAACTTTAATAAATTATAAACTTTTTCAGGGGGATATTTTTTTTATAAATAAAGCTAATGTAAATTAATTTTTTGTTTGTAAGTTATAAAGTGCACTATAAAATCAGAAAACGTACGTAAGTAAAACATTATAAAAAAAAAAATAAGTCTGCATTCAAAAGGTTTTTGATATTTTAAAATTGTATGTTTAGATTTGATAGTAATAGTAAGAATGAGTGTCTGAGTGACTACATTTCTAATATTAGCTATGGTTTGCCAAATTCAATTTATTTATTGTGTATGTTTGAAATTTAAAATGGGGCATTAAACATATTAATGCCAACTATTATGTTTAGTTGATTTGAGTCTTTCCCTTCCTGGTAAAGTACTTCATGGTAAAATGAACCTTGTTAATAAAATTAGAGTCAGTGTAGTTTTAAGTGGAAAATACAAAATGGCGTCAGTTATCGGCCGCAGCTGCAGGTTCCAGGGGAGGGGGTCCGTGTATAGAACACAGATCTCGTCTTTCTGGAATTGACAGCCCAGTAGTTGATGACTGTACACACAGAAGATGAATAAACCAATCTGTGTAACAGAGATTTGGTAGTCAGCTGTGACAACCACAGATCTGGCGACAACATAACCTATTTTCAATTTTGGGGTTATGTTTGATTGTTTTTGTTATGGTTAAGGAAATAATGTTTTGTGGAAATGAAATAGTAATAAATAAAGTAAAGTATACAAATTGAAAATATGATAGTACAAGTAATTGTTACGCAGCAAAAAGGTTATTTTTTAAATTAATTTAACTTAGAAAAAACTTGTCAAAATTTGATTTATTTTATTTTTATTAATAAATTTGTTTGTAAACGGCTGGCAAGCAACAGCACGTTACAACTTAAGACTTGTACATAAGTTTTAGATGGGTGGGAGGTCCGTGATGCAGTCATGTAACATATATTTTTTAATCCTTTTCTTTTGCACATGGAAACGTGAAAGCTGCTGGTTTAAGGCAGTCTGGAACACAGCAGGTTCATAGGTGGTGAAAGCTCTATTTATTTCATTCAATAAGGTAGAACCAAAACTGGCATTCCATTAAAAATTTATGTGTACACACATTCAAGGTGTTTGTTTTGGAAAAACATACTAAGTAAAATACTAATCTATAAAAGGCTAAATTACCAGTACTAAACTTCCAAGGTAAAAAGTAAATTTGTATGCTTTGAGAAACCATTTTTTTGTGTTTGTTGTTTAATAGCTCCCTTAATATTATCTTTAACAGAAAATGTATAAGAACAAAATATGTTTAATATTTATTAAGGAACACATATACGAAAAATTAATTTGCTACGATAAGTATTAAAGGACTTGTAAGCAATCTAGTGAAACTCTGCATGTGTACGCTTCAAGAGGCTGGAGGGGAAGCACAAGGGGGAGAAGCGGGGACTTTTGAGAAGATACATGTCTCATAAGGGTCTATCACATATAAAAAATTCAGCTTTCCAATAATTAGTTGCGACAAAAAACCTTTATTGACTGGGCTAAAGGGGAAACTGCAGAGCGCCTGATCTATGAGTGTGACAGACTCGAACAGGTGAATTATGAAACCTAAACAAAGAACAAATCATCCCCCTTGTCAAAAGGATCCTTAGGTTCACTGAGCTTGGGGGGTTATGTGGGAGCGCAATAAGCCCTTGAGGATCGGACCGACCACTTAAGAAAATGATGGAGC
>JAGFPH010000239.1:566257-578124 GCA_018207615.1 Philaenus spumarius | reverse complement strand
TACTGTGATGAGTGAGTGAGTCAATGGTATTTCAGCTTTATATATATAGATATTGTTTGTCACAATATTTGAATTATAAATACTTTCCTACTCGTACAGACGTTATAAAATTCTAAACCTACCCGAAATTACTAGGTGCTATTTGCTATTTTAGCAGGTAGAAAACTCATAAAGATTGCAGTTAGGGAGGGTTGGGATGGTACAGTTTACGAAATCGTAGTCATGACTTTAGTTGCAAAACAAGGCCATAAATATTTTGACTGACAACTTATTGCCTGTTAGGATATTTATTGCATTGGCTAGCTATTCCGACAAAGTGGAAGTATTTTTGTCAAGAAACTTAAAGTGTTTGCCAAAAATAAAAATATTCCCACGTTTGACTTGCACTTTGAGCAGGTAAAAAGGATTGGGAGGTAATTGTTAACGAAATCCGTTTTATAACTTTAGTGTCAAAATCAAGGCCAGACATTTTGACAGACGACTGAACCACACCTGAAATATTTATTGCATTGCCGAAATATGCCGACAAAGTAAAAGTATTTTTGTCAAAAACATATTGTGTCTATTCTTGGACGATTTTCGTACTATGTAATTCATCTAATTCCAAAATTTCGTATATAATGTATTTTTTATCGAATATATTATGTGTACGAATCCTTATAAATGGACCAAGTGACATATTATAGTCAATAGCATTTTTATATAAACCTGTATAATAAATAAAGAGTCACTTGAACCATCATGTTAGTGCAGAGTTTACAAGACATTCACCTTCTGCTCAATCATGAACATACAATACAGCAATATATATACTGCGATATATATATTTTTACAGCAATATATACTGTTATATTTTGGCCGATAATACAGCACCTCACAGTTATTTTCACTATAGTTTCGAGAGACAAATGAGACTTGTATCGATCATAAATTATATTCGGTTCTGCATAAATAATTTTGAACAGGTTTTGCATCTCTGCATAACATATTTCTCTTACTGTCAAGCTTTACTATGATGCTTGACTTACTATATTGATTTTAGTGAGTTTATTTAAGTTGTATACTGAATGATGGGTATAGACATTAAATTAAATTAAAAGAGTTTTGGTCTTCCTAATTTATTTTACTCAGACATTAGCTAAATAATGTAGGCGTAATACCCTAGTCTCACCATGTTATATTATTTCAAAGGAAAATTCGAATAAAGAGCATGTTGTTTGCTTTACAAAAAAAGGTAATACAATTGATTATGTACCAAAAGACCTTCGTTTTTGAAAAAAAGGTACATTCAAGATGGCGGACAACATTTTTTAACACAAATTTCAATACAGTGAAGAATGCAATTTCAATACAGTGAATAAATTTATTTGCATTCATATAATTTTATTATGTTCTGGAGAATAACATCGCTTGTTTGCAAAATATTTGGCCGTTCTTGAACTTCCGAGACACCCGGTATATGTTGTGTTGCATAACAGGTCACATTTTTTTGACATATCTGAACCTCTATGATTTTTTTGGCTTGAGAGGGTAGGGGGTTAACAATTTCAAATGCAAATGTAGGGCATGTAATACACAGCTGAAAAGTTTATTAAACGAGAAACATAATGGCGCAAACTAGAACTTAGTATCTTGCTTCGTTTCAAAATAATGGACAATCAAAGTTCTGGAAAATTATATTTTTATTATAACACAAACGCAGGTTTTGGTCCGAAAAATTGTTAAATTTTCTTCATTTGCGTGACTTATTTGTAAAAAGGCAAAACTGAGTGCTATCACAATAAATATTAGGAACAAAATGACGCAGGTACAGCTATTATATCAGTACATGAAAAATGTTACATGAAAAAGTTTTTTAAGACATAAACTCAGACGAATTAGTGGCACCTTACTATATTTACTTACAGTTTCTATTTTTAAAATGTGTTACATTTAACATCAACGTACAACTGACTTACTCCAAAATTACAAAGGGTCAGATACTAAGTAAAAAAGTTATGAAACTCAAGATATATACAAAGTTTTATTAACTTATTTTTGTAACAAAAAATAAGGGAGGTAACAGGACTTTATAAACACTCTGTACAGCCTAGAGATAATGTAAACTTTAAAAAAAAATTAAAAGATTAATAATTGGGTTTTTTAAATACAGATGTGTAGGTGCTTTATTCATTCATCTTTTACTTTATTAATAGAGGAATTAGCTGGTTAAAGCTTGAATTTAGAAAACATTAGTCTCAAATAAAAGTCATACAATATTGTATAACCTATAAAAAAAAACATTAGCAACGAAACATATAATATTTACCAAATAAAATGTAGGCCTTCAAAATTCTGACCCGAAGACCATATATATGATTTTTTTTTTAATGTCACGTGTTATAAACTAATTGGTTGAATACACTAATATGAATAAATTAAGAATAATAGTTTTTAAGTTTAGCCTACTAGTGAAACTCAAAGCCAATTTTTGTAAGAGAGCAATTTTTAAAATTCGTATTTTTTTAAACAGTTGCAATATGTTGTAGGCCTATCTGAATTTGTATTCAGAAAACATTTAAGCATATAAGTGTATAGGAATAAAACTAATCGATTAAATTTGGCCACTTCCTGATTGATTATATGTTTATAAGTTTAAATGCACGATGTCTTTCGTTTTATAGGTTGGGTCTCAATTTATTACATTTTATACAATTAAATTATAAACTATGTAATATTTTAGCTTAATGACTTTATCCGCCTATAATACTGTTAACTGTAATTTATTTTGGGAAGCGATAGTTTCACTAGAGGACACATTATATAAACTACCTTGAGTGGTTTCCTTAAATTTACATTAGTACACTATTGCAAAAAGAAATTTGACAATGCTCTTTGTAATTTAGTACATATTCCAGTACGTTATTACATCAAATAAATTTTAGTTATACATAAATATTATAACATCGTGCAGGCCAAGAATTCTGGCTTTAATTAAAAGTTTACTACCATTATTATAGAAAATAACTTACTGTTTAGAAAAACTTACTTATAAAACAATAATGTTTTCAAAAAAATATGACATCAGCTACTAATGTTAAATAGCGTATATACTTTTATAAATTACGATTAAAAGAAAAGAAATTACAGTGGTCTATATTACAAGTTTTATTTACTGGTCTTAAAATAAAAAATACGAATTAATTTCCAGATTACGTGCAAAACATTCTGAACTTTTTGAATAATTTATAAGTTTTAAATACTAAAATGTATGATATTACTGTTCCTTGTTCTTTTAATTTCTTTCGTATATTACAACGGAAAATCATTTGTAACGTTTAAATAATTCGATTGGTACCAAGCAAGGTATACAAAACTACTACGGCTGGATGAACCATCCGTAGTAAGTTGTAGAGAATTGAAGCGGCAACACTGTACCAAGTACATTTTGCCGCGAAATCACGACAAATCAGCTTACTACGTTAGCCGTTAGGAGCGCTATCACACGGCGAAGTCCCAGTTGCTGCAAATGCGTAATGTTCGACCTTTTTACACACCGGGAGAAAAACTCATTTATGGCAACTGACTCTTATATACCTTATTCTTCGATAAGAATCATAAATATAAGCCAAATAAATTGTGGCAACGTGTGTATGTTGCCACAATTTTTTATGTTGCCACAGTGTGGTCTGGTACCGGTGAATGATGCCACAATAGAGTGTTTACCAACGCACACACACACACACACACACACAGTCGGACACCTCGGCGGGAATAGTCAGAATGGCTTCCTGGGACCTCAAAACGTGGAGATTTAATGAAAACTCGACTTTCGAAAATCGGACCGAAATCAATAACTTCCCTTTATTGGTAGCGGGAAGTTAAAAATAATATGTACTACTTTAAAATTATTCTAAAAACAGTATTTTACTTTAGGAAATTGTTTAGGCTTCTAAAAATTAAAGTTAAATGAATTACAATACATAATTCTATGATGTGTTTCATTACTTAAAGATAGGTCGTTTTATAAGAACATGTAATATTACGCTTAAACACCTGAGTTTACAATCAATTCATTATTTCTATTGAAAGCGGCTACTGGAAAGCTACATTTAGGTTCTCTCGTTGCAGTTTCACAACAATTTCAAGTTTTACAGTCCTTGCAGTTTAACCCTTTCCACTCCAATTACTGGAGACCTAGTGTTGCTATCAGCTACATTTAATTTTGAGCGAATGTTGCACTTTAATTTGTTTACTCCAATAAAAGTATTTCTGTCAGTTCTAAAAGGCTGACTTTTTTGTAGTTTCTTCTATGACTAAAGTATGAATTGGTATGAAATAAAACATACATTTTTATTTTCAAGTATAGTTTCAAAGTTTTTATTTATTAAAAAAAAAAATAGAAATTTGTAACAAAAAACCAGAAAAAACAAATTTTCAATGGTAAGACCTGTACTTGTTGCTTGTTTTTGTTGTCTATATCCTTTCAAACAAAACTAAGTGGTTTACAAATGTTTTAGACACAATAATACATTATAAAAAAATTATAGCCAATTGAAAAACAAGTTTTTTGTAAAAAATTAGTTTTTATGAATAAAATTAGTTTTGACACCAAATTGTACAAAATTAAATCATCTATTTATTTTATTGCTTAGCAACAGCATTATTTAGGTCAAAACTAATAAGCAAAGCTTTTTTTCAAAACTTATTGGTAATATTGGAATCACTCAGGTTCGAAACAAAAGTTGTGTCGCCACTCAACTGTCATTTTGTAACAAACTGCCGTCGTCTTCGTTCATTTTATTTCACTACAATCATTATTGTAAAAAGAACAATGTTAAAAAATAAACTGTGAAATTACACACGATAACCTAGTACAACAAAACTAAACAACGCGAAAGCTCACTAAAACACCGCGTAGTAACCCACACAGCACAAGGATATCCTCAGAATGCCCCAAGGATATCCTATTAGGATATTGAGAATATCCCAAGGATATCCCACTTTACCCCCTGGATACCCCAGGGAAATCCCTGGGATAAGTGAATGTCCGCCCAAATCCCGCATAGGAAATGCTGGGGATACTCATGGGATATCCTGGGGACAACATATCCCACCAGAGGATATGTTGTGGATACCTATGGGATATCCTGGGGATAACACATCCCACCTGAGGATATGCTGGGGATATTTATGGGATATACTGGAAACAACTAATCCTACCTTAGGATACGTTGCAGATACCTATGGGATATCCTGGGGATAACACATCCCACCAGAGGATATGCTGCGAATACCTATGGGATATCCTGGGGATAACACATCCCACCTGAGGTTATGCTGGGGATACTTATGGGATATCCTGGGGACAACACATCCCACCTGAGGGTATGTTGCAGATACCTAAGGGATCTCCTGGGGATAACACATCCCACCTGAGCATATGCTGGGGATACTTATGGAATATCCTGGGAACATCTAATCCCACCTGAGGATATGTTGCAGGTACCTATGGGATATCCTGGGGATAACACATCCTACCTGAGCGTATGTCGGGGATAGCTATGGGAGTAACACATCCAATCAGAGGATATGCTGAGAATGTCCTTAGAATATCTTGAAGCACTGTTGGGATGTCCTGTGTAAACCTAGGAGATGTCCCTAGGGATCACATATTCCAACAGAAAATCCCCCTCCAGTATATTCTCAGAAATTATAATGCTTGAACACATGTTGAAAATATCTAGCCCAATCTAAGAATAACATCAGCAGGAATATTTTGTCTGTCCTATGAATATTACATTTCTCCTTTAAAATTACTCAGAATTTAATATTATAATGTATATGATTTATGAAAATGGAATTAGTAATATAAGTTCAAGACGTAGTATCTGAAGAAATTTTATTTTTATGTCTAGCCTATATTAAAGATGAGCAGGTCCGGCCAATAATAAGTACTTCCTTCTCAATACAAAGCCGAGTGTGAATGGATATTTTAAATTTATTTTGTATTTCCTGTACTAATTTCAATTGGAATATTTTAAATTTGGAAAGTTTCTATAGGTTTGATAAAGGGTGCATAAATTGTCAATTTTAGAAAACAAATTAGACAATGTTGATTTTTACTCACAACCTCTCAACCTTTTGGAGAGAATGAACTTCCTGGACATCTGTCAGTCTCATTTTTTGTTCTCTTCTTGTTTTTATCAACTAATATCCTGCTCTACTTCACATCACCATCACTTTATTAAACCCAAACCATATCAGGAACTTTTGAGAAGCTCACAAGTTATGATACTCATGAACATATATTTGAATTTAAAGTCTTGCGGTGAGAAAATTGGAGGAAAAATATTAGTTCTTTGACACAATATTAAGGCCACAAATTAAGTGTCAAGGTAAAACACATTTTAAAATATAATCAGACCTTGCTTAAAATGAGAGTTAAAAAGGGTTTTTCATCACCGTTCATATGTGTGTAGAGGTGCGTGTGTATATGTTAAAAACTCAACTATTTACACAGTTAACCCTGATATAAACAATTTACCAACTCTAAAAAAGTATTATTTTACCCAATTTACTGATAAACAAATCTTTTAAGATGTAAAATAATAGATAGTAACAGGTATGAGAAAAACAAAATATGTAATTATTAAGATTAAATTTATTCATGAAACACAAATTCCTTATTTCACACAAAAGACTAAAAGTACTATCTCGTTTCTTGCATTTTGTCGATAATAAAGCTACTATACATAACAAAATAAAAAACATCTTTAAAACAAAACTACTGACTGGTGAATCATGAATGAAACATGTATTTGTCTGCTGCTTAGCTTCCGTTGTGTTTTCTGAAAAAAAAAATCATCAGTTGTTAAACATTTGCCAGTTTAATAACTTTTTTAAACATAGTTTTTGGTTATTTAAATGAAATCAAAATATAACTGGAGAACGGTATATACAATTTATGCCCAAAGTAATGTTCAGAGCTGATAAATTCACAATGGCATTGCCAGATCAAAATTTCACAAAGCTTGGTCTCTCTTGAGAAAGTTCTCCTTGGTACGTCGCCAAAAAGAAGGCAACTACAGGATTCTTTGACCTCTGCTGCTTATGATATACTGTCTGGAGGAGAAGTCAAGGTTTAAAGGATATCCACTAAAGGATGGTTCTACAAAATCAACATGTAGGTCAGGCAAGTCAAATGTTTCCAAATCTGACCCCGAGTTAGAACACAAACCAGAGAAGTTATATTCAATTTCAGAGTTATCTAGAAAATTGGGACCCTACGCTGCAATGTGATGAAGAAGGCTGTTCACTAAGAAAATAACTACCGGTAAACTATTATTTGAGGGGCAATCTGTGGTGGAAGTTTTATTTATGTCCAATATAGGCCCTACTTGGGTCAGTCTGCTCTGGATGCAGTTCCCCCAGAACAGACAATCTTTGAGTTTTTAAATTTGCCAATCTTCGTAAGTGACTTTGAGAAATGTCATTTAACTGTTTTCGTTTTTTATTTTTATTTATGAGGTCATTCATCGTATAAGCCTATTTATACTAAATGATTAATTATACGGAGAGTATAGCCACACTACAATTGAAAACCTGTAAAAATACATATAAATCAAACAATGGCTTTATTAAAGGGAAGTTACAGGAATGGGTATATACCAGTCTTACCAGCACAAAATGGCCAAAAAGAGGTACAAGTGCTCTGAGGCCTCCTAATCCTGCTTAATACCATATATATATTGTCTAATACCAAAAGACCAAGGTTATCCAAGGTAATAAAACATTTGTGTAGGCTACACAAATGACAATGTGTGATTGAGACTAAAGTTTGATTATGAATAGATGTTATGAAATAAATAATTAGCACAATAGGCTAACAACACTATTACACAATTAGTGTAATAGTCACTTTTAACTTGCATGGTAAACTCACATTGCAATATTAGCCCAGCCTAAATAATTTGGGCAATACTAAATATAATATTATTACGTGTTTATATCAGTTTTAAAAAGACTACTAACTTAACATTGCTAAAAGTAATCGCAACAAATCTGTGAGCTCAGCGAATTTCAAAAGTAAAGGCCTGTATAATGTTCATCACTACCACATGACGCCACTTACCCAGTTTCATCAAGTAATAACTTAGCCTATTCATAAATAAACAAGATAAGTTATGACATTTTATTTATTATTGTTCATTTACAAGGAATAGCATTAGTAGGACTGAATAGACATACCGGTACGCACGTTGCCATGGGGACCACACAAATGGGTTCTTATGCAAATATCAATAGAACACAATCAAAAAAAGCCAAACACCAAGTTTTATCGATATATGTTCATTAACAAGCGAGATATAGCCTAAATTGTACTTAATTCTCCGTAAGACTGACATTGGGCAACATAATTGGATGAAACAAAGTGAAGTCCTTATACATGACTAAAAAATCCAATTCATGTAACGCTAACCCCATTTTAACGGTTTGATGGATTGTCATGAAACTTTTATTGTAACGTTTCGACGATTTAATGACCCTAAGAAACTATAAATGATGAGTTATTTTTACATTTTAATAGCCTAGTTAGGGTATTAGTTTTTTTTTTTAATTGAACATTATTTAGCAGATGTTTTGGTTTATGTGGTAGATCTTGGAACTGTCAAAAAATACATCAGCTGGTTTCAGTTTTTTGTTTGTTGGTTCAATATTTATTATAGGCTAACTCAGTAGTTTGAAGTTATGAAAAGTTTATTAATTTTTTTATAATCACTCTACCTACTTCCAATAAGAAGGTTTCAACTTGAAACGTAACGTTATTTTGAGTTTAATAATAATACTTTGCAGAATAGGTAGTTTGTGTAAATAACACTTTCTAAAGTTTTATTATATAGGCCTACAGTTGTATCCATAACGTGGATTTAGGGAAGATGCGACTTTAGGTGTTGTCAATATACTTAAAATACCGTCTACAACGTTTTAATTGCAATAATATTAAGACTAAACAGTTATAGTAGGCCCCTATCCATTGAGATGATTCAACTTTCATTTAATGTAGGTCAATGCTATTGTTTAATTTTCTACTAATGGGCCAAGTCAATCGTACATCATCCTAAAACCTGACCAATCGTCACATGCTAATTTTAGCCTTGCCATAAGTTTATTCTATTCATAAATAGCCGTAGGTACAGTCTATATGGGGGAATTTTATAATACCCGAATAGGCCTATATTTTGTATTTAGATTTACCTAAGTCCTCTAGCTTGCTTTTCGTGAAAAACAAATTTCTTGAAAGTGGTCAATAGGTTCTAGCTTTGACCTCTTGTAATCTTGTACCAGTATAGTGTTAAATTAGGCCTATGAATACCGGTAGGCTTAACTTACGTCTGGGATTAAGCATTGCCCGGGATTTTTATGGGTTGTTAGGCCATTGTTAGGCACATGAAGGCTGGGTAGTAGGCCTATCACATTGTACGAAGTAGCAATTGACATTCATTAAGACTATGGTAAATGTATCTAATGAAACATTCTCACAGCTGGCCATAAATTGATCACAGTATTATTAAATAGTCAATTGTTATTGTTTGAACAGTGTGAACGTTTAAGAAGAAGAATGTTTCATATTAGGAGTTGTAAAGCTAAGTGTAAATTATATTCAAATGGTTATCCCAGTAACCGATTTAAATAGAGCAGTAATTTATAAATAATAACTTAAATTGTTTGTTTTTATCCGGCTGCTAATAAATTCAATAGGCCTAGTGCAAACAAATAGCCTACTTTTAAAAAATTCTACGTTTCGTAGGCCCTACACATTTTTTTAACCCATTTATTCTGGGGTAAAAGCCCCTGATTCTAATCTAACTTCTAGTTTTCAAACTTAAATTTATAAACGTTGTTTTATATAGCCTAATTTTGTACGGTACCAAATTTCATCAAGATCAGGCCGTTTTAACAAGTTATCTCATGGATAGGCCTAGGCTATATATAAAAATTTTAAAGAATGGTGTTGACGCATCTGGGGACCTCAAAAAGAAAGTTAGGCGGCGCAACTTTACTATTCGACTCTAGGCTAACCTAGAGCTAACAGAAATGCAAAAATAATAATTAAAAAAATACCTAAAAGGTTCTAACCTAACCTATTTAGTCACAGTATGTTTACCTGTATTTAACATTTAACAGTAGAATGTAAAACAACTTCGTTGTCTGCAAAAATATTAGGTTAGACTCGAATAGTAAAGTTACGCCGAAATTCGCTAAAACACAACAATCCACTAAAATAAACACATGTAACTTATACTGAATTGACAAATTTTGTACATGCCACAAGTTATATTGAATGATAACGATTGAAAAATCAATTAAGGTAACTTAATTGTTTAATTGACGCTTAGGCCTATCACACAACAGACCCCCATTTATCACTAGATACATCTCATCTCTCTTAAACGATAATTCAAAACTGTGATCAGTTCAATAAGTAAATCACTTACTTATTTCATAATCACTTTTCAAAAGTTTGGGCAATAAAACACTACCTAGAGCAATTTAACACTTTGTAGGCCTAGGCCTACATCCAAAATAAATGTTTGGTAAAACAAGGGCTACTTTAAGCTACTTAGGGAAGGTATGACCAGACATAATTAAGTAATGGCTAGTACCTGCCTTTAGGCCTACTAGCCTAACCTCCTCTCACCTTTATAATAATACTGACGTATTCTAAAATGGACTAGGGTCTGGCAGTGTCCTAACCCTGAGCAACTTGTCAATAATATGTTACTAAGATAAAATGAACAACTAAAGAGATACAAGACTTATGAAAACCATCACACTTACAAGTTCAGTAGACTTATTAAGTAATAGACTCAGACAATGTTAGGTTATGTGTAGCCGTAAAATCACACTTTAAAACTATGATAGACTTAATAGGTTAATTTAAACTACCCATCAAAGATTATCATGACTAGGACTAATGTCCGACCGTGTATGGCATCGTTGTTCATAGTAAATTAAATGTTAACTCACCTCTTCAATTCTCTGTATTATTACCTCTGAAACTAACTAAATTATTGGAAACGGAAACAAAACGTTGGACTTGCGACTTGCATACATGCACATGGCCAGCTCTCAATCTCAACTCTAGTGGCAACTAGAAGAACTACAAAATTCTCACAGCATAAATTATTATGTTGGGGATATCAACGTAAAACTTATAATTACCTAAACGTAAACTAAAAAAAAATCATTACACGGAAGAAATTATGTAAAGAAACTATAAGGACCCTATGTTAATTATATGCTACTGGAAGTTTTATAACTTATTTACAGTACTCCATCTACTGTATTTAATTAACCTGATGCGCTACGACTTTTTAATTGTCAAAATCGGTTTTCCCGTACCCAAAAACATATAAAAAAACACATGTTCAACATCATTTTTCATTCTTCATAATTTTATTTACTCTTGCTAATGTTACTACGGATCTCTCAGGGATATTACTAGGATATGGCCGCAAACTTCATAATGTAAAAAAATGTTGTCATTTGACTTTATAATGAAAAAACAATAATCTTAAGTACTCATACTTTTTCAGTTCCGGTATAACATCCTACATTTTTTATGTACTTCTTTTTAAAAATATATCAAATCAGAATATATATCGCATATGAATACACGTCATTATTACAAAAATTATAAGAAGAAAAAAATCTGAAAATCGGTTGACCGCGCAGGCCAACCCTAAAACTTCCCGCTAAGTTTGAATTTAAAGCGCTTAAAAATGTGAATTTTTAAACAACTATAACTTTTGAATGCATCGTTCGATTTTCATTTTAAAAAAAGCATTCGACGCAGTTTTTAAAGCACAAAAAGAAAATGTACA
>JAGFPH010000239.1:504575-552469 GCA_018207615.1 Philaenus spumarius | reverse complement strand
TTATCGTTGTTTAAAAATTCACAAATTTTCGTTTTTTGGTATTTTTTTTAACATATCTTCCAGATTTCTCAACCAATCAATATAAACCTGTACATTTTCTGTTTGTGCTTTAAAAACTGCGTAGAATGCTTTTTTAAAAATGAAAATCGAACGACGCATTCAAAAGTTATCGTTTAAAAATTCACAAATTTTCGTTTTTTGGTATTTTAACAAAAAAACTCATTTTAAGCGTTTAAAATTCAAACTAAGCGGGAAGTTCTAGGGTTGGCCTGCACGGTCAACCAATTTCCAGATTTTTTAATAATACATAAGAGACATATAAACTATTAAAACAAACAACAATTGTATTGATATAATACTGTATACAGATTTTGCAATGAAATTAACTTCACTTCATTGATTGAATATTAAATTACGAATCTGATTCAATTTGTCATGCATTGTCATACTGATGAATTTTCTTTTATAATATGCCTGAAGATGGTTGCAGTGTTTTATAGAATTTAAATGGAATAAAGTTAAAATAAGATTCTCTTGACCCGGGTTGGCTTGCAAACAAGATAAAAGGAAAAACTTAATTGCACGCATAAATAGAATTGGGTGGCTATTTATTAAAAAACTAAATGATTATAAAAAAGGTTATTATAAAATTATTGACAAATTTATGGTTGAAATTTACTGTGAATTCGGAAATAGAGTACAAATAAAAGGACGTTCATTAAATTAAAATTACACTCAATGAATATTATGATTTAAAGAAATATGATGGATTGGTACGATTGAAAAATAAATAGTTCACTTCTGATTGATGTAATTAGAGTTTCTGATTATGTAAATTCGTGCACTTTGCGTATGGATTTTAATGTCTCACTGATAATATTGGCTAATACATTGGATTGAAATTTATTGTTTAGATTGCTGAGCGCAAATTTTTTTGATTATTACTGGCCAACTAGAGATAAATCAACTATTAAGTATTTTGAATTATTGTACATTACAATTGTAGTCCACATATTTACTGCTTCATTATTTTTGTATGCGTTACACATACAAGCAACACAACAAGATCATTTATTTTATTTCTGAGTTGTTAATACAGGTTAAACCGTACTTTAAAATCGTAAGAACCATACTTACCCTCATGGGTAAACGATCTTCATTTTCCTTGCGGAATGGTTTGTACGGAACGTATTCCTGAAAAAGAAAATCAAAGAAATAAGAATAAAATGTACGTGGAACTAAATCATCCAAGAAACTGACCCTAAGTCTAACAAATGATTGGTGATTAATATGGACTGATTAGTGGTTGATTTTGCAAGAGCAACTTAAACCTTGAACTATTAGAGCACTCAACTTGAGTGGTCTTAGTGCGCTGCCGAAGTCAATTGAGTATTCTGTGACAACTCAACTTGTATTGAATATTTCACCCACTAAAAATCATCTAATCACAATAAAACAAATAAACGGTACCAGGAACTGGCACATACTTTCTCACAAACATATTTAAATTATTAAAAAGATTCACTGTGACTTGTAGGGTGGGGTAGGAGAGGTGATTTTTTATTAAAGTTGGAGATTAACTAATAAATATTATTATTATTATCTAGAGAGAAAACTATTCGATCGATTTCGAACAAATTTGCACCAAACACGTCAATTAGGTCTTTATAGATGCACGTAAAAAGGTTTTGAAAAATTTTGAAAAACAACCCCCTTTATGGCCAAAAAAACCCCAAAAATCAGTTATTATTATTATTATTAGCTAAACGAGAATTTTTAGAAAGATTCGGTTTTTTGCACATGGTAGGGCACATTAAAGGCTACAAATAAGCCAAATTTGATCAAAATCGTTAGAGCCGTTTTTTTATAAAAAAATAATAACTGATTTTTTGGGGGTTTTTTGGCCAAAAATGGGGTTGTTTTTCAAAAATTTTCAAAATTTTTCAAGACCCTTTTTCGTGCATCTATACAGGCCTACTTGACATGTCTGGTGCAAATTTGGTTGAAATCGATCGAATAGTTATCTCTCTAGCTTTGTATACATACAGACATACAGACATACATACAGACATACATAATATAGACATTTTGTAAAAAACACTTTTTTGGACTTAGGGGGTACCAAAACGGATATTTCCACAAAAATCTCAACATCAATTTTTTTTTTGCGATCACTATACTTTCTCTATACTATAGTATAGTGAGAAAGTAAAACCATTGGAAAGAAAATGATTTAAACTGTCATTTTTATATTTACAAATTTGTTTTAAAACGTATATTTACATATGTAATCATTGTTGTAATATTGAAGTTGTCTAAATCAATTGGTGCCGCGCGAGAAATCATAAGGAAATGGCATTGGGTCCCTTCATTTTCTGTATGTCTAGAGAAGGATCTCTTTTAATTTTGTAATCATCCTGACACGCCTGCCGTAACATGGGTGTTCTGGATATTGTTCAATAACTTGAAGGACAAAATCACGAGCTTGAGACATGTTGGACATTCGATGTGTTTTTGGACTGAAATGGATTTGGCTATTACAGTCGGAGCAAAAATTACAAACTTGGTTCAGGGACTTGTACACACAGTAGGACCGAGCCATAGCTCAGTGGCTTCGCGTGTCGGATTTTGGGCCTGTCGAAAATCAAACCGAGCACTCCGTCCAAGTCAATCCATCAGAGCTCCTCCACAAATTATGGTGAATTTTGGACCGGAGCGGAGCCATTCGACCTGTTGGATCGCTCGTGTGTGGCAGCCTTTAAAAGGTTTGAAGATATGGATGTGATGTGGTGGAAATGTTAAAAGATTCACTCAAAAATTTGCTAGAGGTGTATATTATATTTACCAGTGTTGTAGTGATTGGTAAGCCTGTGTAATCATTTTATTTGGTACATAAACCTTTCAAGTATATACATTTTCTTAAAGCTAATTCTTTTACATTTGAAATGACATATAATTTGTAACCACGTTAAATAACACAGAATTTTTCAAAAATACAACATAAACCCCCAGGGAACCATATATTAAGGGCCTCGGGTTCGTGTTAAAGAACTAAAAATATGTTTTCTGTTCAAATAAAGAAAACCAGTTACAGTAATTTATAACAAAAATTTTACATATAGAAGTTTTTTAGTTGCCTTTGACTTGAAATAACTTGATTTCAGTACGCTATTGCTTAGAATTTTTCACACATTGTTTAATATTGCAAAATAAAACTGTGAAAAATTTACATTTGTTTTACCATTTAGATAAACACTAAAATTTAAAAAAAAAAGGTAATAACACAAAGGGTTTTAGCCTAAAAAACCTATTACCCATTTTTAACTGGATTTAAGGACAATAGTGACAAGTGTTTATATTCAATGAATACATGGAATGTATGAAAAGGTGATTCATGGACAGTGAAAATTTCCACATGATTTGTATAGGTAACATTGGCAGGCATTTTCTTAAAAATACTGAACAAACTGAAAAAATCCCACAAATAGGCAGTTATCCATCTTCTACATGAATTCACTACCAATATAAATGTACAGAAAAATTATTGTGAAAACAATTACGGATGTTATAGGAAACTATTCATTAGTGAGAGTGAAAAATAACTGACTTCAATAACATTTTCACTCTGTTTTCATAAAAAGAAAGATTGAGGAAAATTTTAATAGTAAGACTAACAGATCACAGCACCTATTTTACATAATAACACAAGGCAGAAGATTCTATTGCTTAAATTTTGTGGCAACCAGACTTGTCACTGCCTTATTAATTGTTAGTTGGGAAAAAAATCAACTTACCTTCAAAGACAAACGATCGATTTTACTTCTGAAAGGTCTGTACGGTGTGTAATCCTAGAACAGAACAAATTTTAAATAAAAAACACATTCATGAAATTTTCAAGTTGTATTTTATTTCAAGGAAAGTAAATTATTTTTAAATCGTTAGACAAAAGGATAAATATATCCTTATGTGCGTTTAACTCTTGGAACTTGAATTTAAACATTAAAAATAAGTAACACCTCATTTTATTGAAATAAGTTTATGAAAAAACCGTCAGGGTGCAGGCAAGTATTATAAACAAACGTAGAGTGCCCAAGTCTTTCCTCAGCTGTGTTGCATGCCAATCTATAGCCAAATTCCTGTACGGCGAATCTAATATGGTAGCAAAATTTTAAGGTATACTATACTGTCATGGACATATATAGCGAATTATCAACTTTTTATGTTGACCCTCTAGAGACCAGCACTTAAATACTAGGATAACCCTAGTAGATCTGCTACTAGAATAGACCCAGGGTCTATTTTGTAACTTATGCAAGCATTTACTCAAATTGGCATAATTTTTTAATAGATTAACAAAATCTAGTGTATTTTGTGCTGTTGTATTGCTAACAAATTGTCCTATCATTTGATAATGTAAAAATATTTTTATTTTCTGAATTACAAAAAAAAAAAATAGCGAGTGTCTATCCTGCACATATATTTTTGTTTCTTAGTTTTTTCACATTTGGGCAAAATTACAACTAATGAATAAAAAATCGGTTACTTGAGTCATGTAGGTTATATTAATGAAATTGATGCATTTGGTTCTACCAGGGTTGCAGAAAATGTTGTAGCACACCAGATTTCCGTGGAACAAACTTTTTTTCCATTTAAATTAATATATAAATATTAATATATGTAAATTATATATATTTGTATATTTGTAAATATAGGCCCTCGATTTATCTGAGTTCTGGTTTCACCAAGGTACAATGTTTAAAAAAAATTTACCTGATCAATTTATAAATGCACTATATAAACAATCAAGTCAGCTGAGTGAAGATGAGGATAACGTCGTGCCTGAAAAGATATCTCACTAAGATAGACTTCAAGTGATTGAGAAGGCGCTGAGTTACATAGAACAACAGCCTCAAGTTACCTTCTGCTACTGCGTCGTTCGTGTGAAATATAGAAAGAGCAACATCAAAAAGAAGAATTTGAAGGACTCATTTTCCCGCCCATCTTAACCACAGCACAGTACGTGAGTTTTCTTTGATACAATATTAGTTTTGTATCACTGTTCACTGTGTAGTTTTTGTTAATTTACATCATTTTGAATTCTTTATCCATATTTTTTTGCACAGTACTGGTATTTGTGTAGTGATTAAAACAAAATTGTACTTTGAACTGTACCTTTTTTCACCCCAGTTATTTCTTAACACGTGATATTAGGTTGTTACAAACAGTGTGTGGAAAATGCAGATTCCTTTTAATACGAGTTTTTGGCTAACCAAAATTAGGCTCATTTAATCGAGGTCTTACTGTATTTTTTTTTTTTTTGCAAGCAGAGTGAGCATGTTGTTTTACACGCACAGATTTGCCTAGTAAATAAATAAATGTACTACAAATTGAGGCGTATTATAGAAGGGGAAAGAATTAGTAGGCTGTATTTTAAGGATACCTTTTATGTACGAGGGGCATTCAAAAAGTAACGAGAAAAATTATTATTGCTCAAAAACGGTTTATTGAATCAGTAAAAAACTTTCAGGACATAAAGTTGGCAACCTTGCGATGACAATTGATCAGCTGTTCAATCATATTTTGTCAACATAACCTCAAATTTACTCTGTTAACGATGGCAAGTCCGCTCGAGAATTGCACCGTGGAAAAACAACGTGCCGTGATCAGATTTTTAGTCGCGGAAGGTGAGAAAGGTAGTGACATCCACAAAAGAATGTTAAAAGTGTACGGAGACAATTGTTTGAATCGTTCGAACGTTTACAAATGGGTAGAACAATTTCAAAGTGGCCGTACAAAAGTTTCTGAAGAGCAACGCAGTGGACGACCGATCGAAGTTGGGACTTCCTCTCTCGAATCTCGGATTGACGAGTTAATTCGGCACAATAGGCGTATCAACGTTGAACTGATAAGTGAAAAAGTATATGCGAGTGTTGGAACTGTCCATAACATTATTCATAACAAGCTGCAGTACAAGAAAACCTGTGCGAGATGGGTGCCCAGACAACTCACGGACGCTCACAAAGAAACCCGGCTTCAAATCAGTCAACAGTTGAAAAATCGATATTCGACTGAAGGAGAAGGTTTTTTCAAAAGAATTGTAACGTGTGATGAAACATAGATCCACCACTATGAGCCAGAGTCAAAACGACAGAGCTTTGAGTGTAAGCATACGATTTCTCCCATTAAAAAAAAATTCAAGACCCAGCCATCTGCCGGTAAAGTCATGCTTACAGTATTCTGGGATTTTCAGGGGCCAATTTATTGTGATTTTCTTGAAGGCCAAAGAACAATCAACAGCCAGTACTACAGTGACATGCTGGAAAACAAGATAAGACCTGCAATTCGAACGAAACGCCGTGGGCTCTTAACTGAAGGCGTGATTTTGCTTCATGACAACGCCCGTCCACATACGGCACAGCTGACGAAAAAAAAACTTAAGAAACTGGGATGGGAGATCATTCCACATCCCCCCTACAGCCCCGACCTCGCTCCATCAGACTTCCATCTTTTTGGACCCCTTAAAGATGGTCTACGAGGGATACATTTTCAATCCAATGAAGAGGTAAAAAATCAGGTGCAAAAGTGGCTTCGAGATCAACCTAAAGAATTTTATGCCAAGGGCATTTACAAATTAGCAGAAAAATGGGACAAGTGTATAAGTGTTGCTGGGGACTATGTTGAAAAGTAACCAAAGTTTTGTACTGATTCAATAAACCGTTTTTTGTGCAAAAATAATTTGTCTCGTTACTTATTGAATGACCCTCGTAATTATTGAAATGGGCAGAAAATAACAAATCCAGTAAAATTCAAACCATTTAGTTGTTCAATTCCATCATTATAGTAAAATTTTCACTTAAATCTTTCACGTCTCCTTTCACTTTCCTTAATACATAAGCTACCAGTTTGATGGCATTCCAATGTACACTATCTACTAATCAAATCTACTGTAATTGCAAAATATCAAAACACATTCAAGTCCTAACTAGGAAATAGACGCCTTGAAACTGAATAACAAAATAACATTTTATATAACTCACAGGTCCTGCAGGTTTCTTAACATCATATTTTCCACCAGGTGGGCCTCTGTAGGGCTCATAACCAAAACCCTGTAATGCAAAGGTATGACAATAAGTATTTTTTGTAAATTACACATTTCCTTATACACTCAAGCTATTTTCCCAAGTGTTAACAAACAATGTTACTTATAACAAATTTAATATTTGTACAACATAATTTCACATATTTATGTTAAAATGTTTAGTATTTTAATTGGATATGTCCATGTGCAGGATATAAGTTAAGGTGACTGGGCACTTAAAGTCTAGCCAATAAAACACCAACCCTTAACACAATATGCACAAAATGATCCGAATGTTTGACGATGTGACTGAACAACATGAATCTTTGATTGAAACTTCAGTAATTGTAAGGTTCTGTTCTGAGAACAGTTTTGTTATGGCTTTATGTCTGATATCTGTACTGTAAGAGCTTCAAGGGCTTAAGGTGGACCTTATGGTGTTGGATGCTACGAGAAGGACACTAATCTTTGACGGTCAAGATCGATGGTAAAGAGGTACTGGATCTGGACCAGATGTAAGCACACAAGAATGGTATACGGATAGCTCCAAAATGAACAGAGGAGTTGGAGCACGAGTCTATGGTCCTAGTTGTAGCTTATCTAGGGCTATTTCCCAGGGTTATAGGGTTCCTTCCCATCAATTTTTCCATGGCGGAGATTCTTAAGGCGCTGGAAACATTCACCTTTGAATCAAACCTATCTAGGGGGACTGCTTCAAAGTAGTGAATAAAAAGGCTAGAATCAATGAAGTTACCGTACTCTTAAAAGGGTGCCCGGCCATGTAGGCATAAAGGGAAATTGCCTTTCTATTGACCGTTTACAGTTTAGTTGATAGCATGGGCAGGCATTGTCCATGCTATTCAAAGGGAGATCTTACGCTAGTAGCCCGCATGAAAACATCACAACCTCATAAAACTCATTTAAACTAGTTGTTAGAAATATGTAATGAGGTTTTCTTAAACATGAGGTACGTTACTGAAATGAAGAAACTTGGATCTTGAATTAAACACTTAGATAAGGATATTTGTAATTCAATGCGGTAGTGAAAGGAGCCGATGTAGTTAGGTCAGGCAGTAGCACGGCAAGCCTCCATAAGGCCCATGATATCAACTAAACTGTAAACGGGCAATAGAGTTGGGGCCAAAAAGTCCTTCATAGGCCTAGATCATTTCAGTGGGAGGGCTAAGGGCCACCTAAGAAATATTGTTGAAATCTGGACGGAGAAAAGTTGGTCCTCACACTAAAACAAGGCTCACAGGCTTAGGCAGCCAAAAATGTTCATCTGCCTCTCTAAGTCGAAAGCTCAAAAACTTCTATTGATGGGCAGAAATAATCTCAGGTGGATGTAGGAATCTTTTCTGGTCAATGCCCAGTCAAGAACCACCTCAAAAAAATGGGGCTGATTTCGGAATACTCCTGTCGATTTTGATCTCCATTCCCGCAACAGACAAATATTACAGAAATCTCGAGAGACTCCGCTAATAATGTAGCAGCTGTTAGTTTTAAATACAATACGACTATATATAGAACTCACAGCAATGAAGGCATTTATGTTTGGTTTTTATAATACTTAACACATATAAATTAATAAAATGACAGAATTTTCATTTATGCGGAGTATGGCAAGGTTTATAAGTCACATTTATATATATGTTATGATCGTACATTGGATGGTTCTCTCAAAGGCGAGTTTCTAGAAGAAAATTCTCCCATATTGAAAACATTGGATATTTGTAGGAATTTATATTTTTATTAAACTTAACTTGAATGAAGGAAATGATATATTTTATGTTTGGGGAGTATCACAATGTTTGGACTTCAAATTGGTGCATTTGTCATGAGCTTATGTTAACTGGTTCTCCCAAACTAAGATATTGTTCTTAAAAAATTCTTCCATTTAAATAAACATGGCAAAATCTTTTAAAATTAAGTTTTTTTTTTTAATACAGATATTTTAAATTTGTATACTTTTATGTAAATCTGCATGGTAAAACATTTTTTAAAACACTTCATTTGTACAAATTGGTTGAAAAATAACAACTTGATGGTGGCCCATGAAGAAATTCCTTAGGGAATTAAATATATTTAAGTTTGTTACTTACTCCTTTGTATACACTAAACTTAGGTTTAGCTCTGTAGGGCTCGTAACCAAAAGCCTGTAAAAAAAATACACACAAGCATTACAGTCTAACTGGTATAAAATAAAAACACTAAGCAACAACAATAAAAAAGTAACAAGTTGATATTTTATAAAAATACCTCCAAACAGTTTTATGAGTAAGCTTTTCACTAATCTGTCATAAATTCCACATTTTCACTTGATTTTTAAATTCCCAATGCAAAATGCACTTCCACGAAATAATAATACAAAATAAACTGTGAAAACTAAACACGTAATCGTTTCAATATTTCTCTTAAATAATAGTCATCATTATTAATGAAAGTATTTTACAAATCAATGCACATGTTGGTACTATTATCAACAAATTACAAAGCACTTAATAGACTAAAATCATACTTATAGAAATTTTGACTCAAAAGAAGATAAATGAACGCTTATTGAAGAGTTTAAAAATTACAAAAAATTTATAAATGATCCAAACAATATATTAAACATTTTTAAAAAGATTGACATGATATTCTTTGTTTTAAGTTATCTATATATATAAAAATGAATTGCTGTTCGTTAGTCTCGCTAAAACTCGAGAACGGCTGGACCGATTTGGCTAATTTTGGTCTTAAAATGTTTGCAGTAGTTCATAGAAGGTTTATACGTAAAGAAAAATTTGAAAAGTTTCCCGAAAAAGTTTCAAATTTGGAAGAAACTCAACATTCGTTACTGTATGAACTCAAAACCATAGCTTACAAAAACAGCTGTTCGTATAAAAAGCTTAGCAACACGTTATGTTTGTTTACAATCATTACCATAGCAACATTACTTAGCAAATTTATAATCACTTTAATACTCTTCAAAACTAACAGCTTTTTAAGGTTAGATTGAAAAACTATAAACAAACACAATAAAAAATCAACGAAAAATGCTAACAGAATTATAATTCAACTCAAACATTGGTTATTAAATATCTATATAGGCCTACTTAGAGATATGCTGTTTAAAATATTGTTTATATAAAATATATCATAACTATGAATTTTTAATACTTTTCAAAACATATTTTCGCTATCAATAATAATAATAACAAACAAATTATTTGACACCATGCATAACCATAAACATACACGAGGTTACACATATTATATTGAAAACTAAACAAACAATCTGAATTAAACTAAATGCCATTAAAATATCACATTCGTAGCTTTATTTTGATATATAATTGTATATTTGAATACTAAACAATATCTTATACTAATTAGGCCTATACTTTTAAAATTACAAACTCTATTTGAACCAGTTTGTTACATCCTAAATTAACGCGGATGTTACAAAGTGATTCAAATATATTTTCTACGACCCCCAGCTAATTTAAACCCTCGCTAAGAAAGGGTTAAAAGAAATTCGAAATTTTAGTGCGGTTTGGGGGGTCAAAGTTACTAAAAATCCCTATAAGAACGAATTGGAATGAAATTTGGTACGTAGCTTCCTTTTAGGCTGTAGGTGCTCGCAACATTGTCAATGAAATTAAGTTAAAATTAGTAAAAACTATAAATTAAAACGATATATTTAAAGCTTTTTCATGTTAGATAGTAGTTTACAGGAATACAATTTTCAGTGCTTTCTTAAATAAAGTAGCCTTTTTTTCATGACCACAGTAGGATACGCACGGGTATTCAACGAACACTTAAAAAGAATACAATTACGTCAAAAAGACTGAGAATACTAACAACCACGGGCAACGCCGTACGGGTCAGCTAGTTATTTATTAATGATGGAAGTTCAATTTTACTATGCCATCATTTGTGTGTTAAAATCAGTACATGGCATTTCGAGAATACGAACCAACTTCTGTTATCATCAACTGACTAAAAACTTCAGGAACATAAACCTAGAGATCTAGGCCTATGTTAAAAGAAAACAATGTAAAAATAAAATATAGGCCTACCTCTAACCTTAAACATCTACATAATTAATCTAAGAGCTGAGACAAAGAAGTAAAAAAAAACTATGCGCGTCATTTAATCGACAAAGATCATAGTTACTCGGACTTTGACAGCAACTTCAAACCAATTAAGATTTGTAGTAAAGGCAAATTTATGAACGCGATAGAAGAATTTGTAATCTACAAGGCTTTTAAAATATTAAACACAAATAATGAATACCGATTATTAAACGACCAACTGAACTTTGATTCGAACACCCTGTATGACGCAGCGATAACAATTCAGAATGCCCGAGGCGTATTGTAGTTTTATTTTGTGTTCTGTTTGATAACGCACAAGTAGTCGATATCCGGGAGTCGTAAGATGTGCATCTACTTACTGTGTTTTTTTAAATGTGTTGTGTGTTATGTGTTTGTGTATGTGTATTTAACGTTTTGACGACCTCCATGTATAGAGGGACTTTCTGATGATGATGAGATAAATTCTCGAAACGCGTCAAAAACTTTAAACAAGTTTTAAACAAAGGAAAATAGAGGTATTGTACTTTATTATAAAAAAAAACATAAATAATAACAAATGTTCAAATAATCACTAATATAGACTTGAAATTATCTATATACAGGGTTAGTTAAAAGTCTGGAGACACCCCCTTATTTTCCACCGAGCATTGATAGAAAATCCAAACCCAGGGGTTGTTTATAGGCCATGCATAGGGCAACGTTGCCCCCCAACTCAAAATCGGAATTTTTGGGGGCTACTCAATATTTTTAAATGTAAACCCCTAGTGTGTGACCCCTCATTTTGTAGATCTTGATAAAAGAAAACCAACAGCGCAAACTAGGGGTCTCTATCTCATCCCTATCAAAAACGCTGGGCGATAAACTGGAAAGAGAATTAACAAATGGAATTATATTAGACTGTAATGAAACAAAAACCTCTGGCTGCAATTTTATTTCTAAGCAGTTACTTACAAGGATAACTTGTCACAGGAGATGCTCAAATTGATGGCCCTCAGCGGTTTGACAATGTGCCAATGCGGTGTAAAAATGTGAAACTGCTCGCTGCAATGTATCTTGAGGAATTTGTTGGATTTCTTGCTGGATTCGATTTCTGCGATCATCAAGATTTTGAGGTTTAGTTTTGTAAACTCTATCTTTTACATAGCCCCACAGGAAGTAATCAGTGGCGACAGGTCCGGTGACCTGGCAGGCCACTCAATAGATCCAAGTCTACCAATCCAATGATTTGGGAAAACATTATCTAAGTACTGGCGAACTTGCAAGCCGTAATGCGGAGGAGCTCCGTCTTGTTGGAACCAAATTTGTTCGAAATTATTTACCGGTGCCTGGATAGCTGGAACAATTTGTTGTTGGAGCATAGCTAAGTATACCTCAGCATTAAGGTGTCCATTAATAAAGAACGTCCCAATAACTCGTCCTCCCATCATTCCTAGTCATACATTGATTTTTTGAGGATGTTGTGTGTGTTGTTCTTGAACCCAGAAAGGGTTGGTATCATTCCACCAACGAGAGTTATGTCGATTAACTTGTGCATTTAGCATGAAAGTAGCTTCATCACTGAATACAATATCATTTAGTGTAATTGTCCTGTTATCAATATTTCTCATCATGTTGTTACAAAACTCTACTCTGCGATCGAAGTCATCTTCGTTCAACTCATGAACAAGATGAATTTTATAGGGTTTGAATTCATGCTGATGTAAAATCTTACACACTGATGATTATGTAGACAAGGAGTTAGTTGACACATGTGGGTTTTCAACAATAGACTGCAAAACTTCCAAACACTGCTCCTTGGTTGTTGCTGATTTTGGTCTTCCTGACCTAGGACGATTCTTAACAGAGCCTGTTTCTTCAAACCGTTTTATTGTTGTTTCAACAGCAGATCTTGTTGTAGGGTTTCGTTTAGGAAATGAGTCATTGAATAAATGTGTCACTCCATTGTAAGATTGTATTCGGTTGCCGTAACCTCGCATCATTAACACTGTAATCCGTTCACTTTCAGTTAACTCCATAGTAAAGTTGTTCAGAAAATAGAAGTTACTCTGGTCAGTACTGATATAAGAGACTGATAAGGATACGGACAATTGTTAACCTCTGAAGACTTGATGGGGGCCAAACCTTGACAAGACTGGACTGGTCTGAGGACTTTGTTTCTACTAATCAGATTATCTTTTGGGAATTCACAATAGTCATCCCAGTACAATGCCATTTGATTTTCCTTGTAGTTTATCGCCCAGCGTTTTTTATAGGGATGAGATAGAGACCTCTAGTTTGCGCTGTTGGTTTTATTTTATCAAGATCTACAAAATGAGGGGTCACACACTAGGGGTTTACATTTAAAAATATTGAGTAGCCCCCAAAAATTCCGATTTTGAGTTGGGGGGCAACGTTGCCCTATGCATGGGGAAGTGTGCTTTTATGACCTATAAACAACCCCCGGGCTTGGATTTTCTATCAATACTCGGTGGAGAGTTAAGGGGGTGTCTCCAGACTTTTAACTAACCCTGTATATAGAAGCCAAATACCACTCACTCACTCATCACGAAATCTCAAAAACTACTGAACGGATTAGAACGAAATTTGGTATGTAACATCCTCTAGGGCCATAGGTGCTCACTAAGAAAGGGTTTCAAAAAATTCGAAATCTTAGGGGGGGTTTGGGGGAGGTCAAAGTTACTAAATCAAAATTTCTCAAAAACCACTGAACGGATTGGAACGAAATTTGGTATGTAGCTTCCTCTAGGGCCATAGGTGTTCACTAAGAAAGGGCTTAAAAAAGTTCGAAATTTTAAGGAAGTTTGGGGGGGGATAAAGTTACTAAATCATGATTTCTCCAAAACTACCAAACGGATTGGAACGAAATTTGGTATGCAGCTTCCTCTAGGACCATAGGTGCTAAAAAAGGTTTTAAAAAATTCGAAATTTTAGGGGTGGTTTGGGGGGGGACAAAGTTACTAAATCATGATTTCTCTAAAACTACTGAACGGATTGGAATGAAATTTGGTATGTAGCTTCATCCAGGACCGTAGGTGCTGGATAAGAAAGGGTTTTAAAAATTTTTAAATCTTACATGGGTTTGGGGGGGTCAAAATTATTTTAAAAAAAACCACCGAATGGATTGGAATGAAATTTGGTAGGTCGCTTCCTCTAGGACCATAGGTGCTTGCTAAGAAATGTTTTCAAAAAACTTCGAAATTTTAGGGGGGTTCGTGGGGTCAAAGTTACTAAAAATCCCTATAAGAAATACATAGTGTAATATATTTATTTTTTTGTTGATATACATTTAACTTTGATTTGTCTATTTGTGCAAAGCCGGATAGGGCAGCTAGTTACATATAATAATTGAAATATGGCTTAATATGCCAGGTTTAAATTTATGTTGCAATTTTCAAATTAATATATTAATTATATGAAGCCGGAGGCTTTGATTTTGAAAATGAACAGGTATCAATAACTATTTGTTACCCAATACGATATCTTTTTGAAAATGCATTAAAGCAATCTAAATGTTTGTTCACGAACTGTTGCAAACATTTTTAATAAACGCTGTTTGTTTATTCACAAACAGTAGCCTACATTTTTTATAACAGCTGTTTGTTTATTCACAAACTGTAGCCAACAATTTTTAATAACAACTATGTGTTTATTCACAAACTGTAGCCTATATTTTTAATAACAGCTGTTTGTTTATTCACAAACTGTAGCTTACATGTTTAATAACAGCTCTATACAGGGTTTAGTTAAAAGTCTGGAGACACCCCCTTAACTCTCCACCGAGCATTGACAGAAAATCCAAACCAGGGGGTGGTTTATAGGTCATAAAAGCATGCATAGGGCAACGTTGCCCCCCAACTCAAAATCGGAATTTTTGGTGGCTACTCAATATTTTTAAATGGGAAGTATGGTCATATGATACCTCATTTTAAAGGTCTATTTAAGACTAGAAAAATCATACAAAGAAAATAAAAATCGGACCACACAAAACAAAATAGCGGCCCTAAACGTGTTGAAATAAATCAACATAAAGTTGCTAATATCTCAAAAAGGAAGAGTTTTTAGAAAAATTTCAAGAGACAAAAAATGTTTATTTCAAATTGCTTGACCTACAATATTGCTTCTAAATCGATTTTGTAAATTTTATTTTTTACAACATTTTTTAAGATGGAGGAGTAAAAATAAAATTTACGAAATCGATTTGGAAGCAATTTTTTAGGTCAAGCACTTTGAAATAAACATTTTTTTGTCTCTTGAAACTTTTTCTAAAAACTCTTCCTTTTTGAGATATTAGCAACTTTATGTCGATTTATTTCAACACGTTTAGGGCCGCTATTTTGTTTTGGGTGGTCCGATTTTTATTCTATTTATGTCATTTTCCTAGTCTTAAATAGACCTTTAAAATGAGGTATCACATGACCATACTTCCCATTTAAAAATATTGAGTAGCCCCAAAAATTACGATTTTGAGTTGGGGGGCAACGTTGCTCTATGCATGGGGAAGTGTTCTTTTATGACTTAAAAACAACCCCCGGGCTTGGATTTTCTATCAATGCTCGGTGGTGAGTTAAGGGGGTGTCTCCAGACTTTTAACTAACCCTGTATGTTTATTCACAAACTGTAGCCTACATTTTTAATAACAGGTGTTTGTTTATTCAGAAACTTTAGTCTATATTTTTAATAACAGTTTTTTTCTTCCCAAACTGTAGCCTACATTTTTAATAACAGCTTTTTTTCTTCCCAAACTGCATACTGGTTTGTCCTATGCAAAAACAATCACAATCTCCACAAGTTTTTTTATAGGCTAATGTGTTTTTTCACTCTTCCTTACTGTTGTTGTGTGGAGTATAGTACTTAGTATAATGACTTACGTTATTTCTGGTCTTATAAACTATGGTTATATTCACATTTTACAGTGTATTTCTTATTATTGTAGGAACGTATTTGGTCAAAACATAGATTTTTTGGTTTCGTCTTTTGTTGGTTTTTTTTTTTATTTAAATGTTTGATTAGTAATGGTTGATCAATGACCTTTTATAACCATTGGCTTTTGTAATGTGCCTTATTGTGTTTAACTTCTCATCGAAAGCATTTTTATTAAGGGGTATTGTTACAAGTCTATGTATAAAGCTGTTGTTTGCGGCCATTGTTTTATTGGATGGTGAGAATCTGCATGTATTGTTATCAATGGTTGTTGGTTTCCTATAAATATTTTACTGAAATTTGTTGTCCTTTTTCAATACGTTTGAAATGTGAAGATTGTTGACCATAATACGAGGTATGGCTGTTTTAAGGAACATTTACCCAACAGGAACGTCAACATCATAAAATCCAATTACGCAAGCCATTTAATTGACAATAACCAAGAATATGTTGATTTTGAGACTAATTTTACACTCTTACATAGGACTATATGTAAAAAGGCAAATACATGGACGCTGCGGAGGAAATTGAGATATAGAGCATTTAAATTAAACAAACACAAACTATTGAATGAAAAACTCAACTTTCAGTCTAATTCGATGTACGATACCGCCATGGAAATCCAAGATAAAGAAGTACCGCAACATCCATTAACATCCGTTCTGCAGTCTTCCTTCGAACGTCCAGGTGCGCCGCTGCTGAATGTTTGTGTACATGTTTTAGTGTTTTAATGTTTGACAACCTCAAATGAGTGAAAAAATCTAATGATGGGGCATAAGCCCGAAACGTGTGATGAAAGAAATCTAGAAGTCACAGATGGTATACAGTAAGTACTTGATAACTTATTAATCATTTCGTTGACATGGATACTTATATTCAAAAATGAGTTAAAAACAAATACCTCGTATGTTCATACATATAAAATTCACAGCTTTTACTTATTATTTTCGTATGGTTTCAAAGGTAACTGACCCATATAAAGCCATGCTTGCTCTAAAAGGATTAATAAAACAAATTGAATTCAAAATTAAATAAAAACTTACTCCTCTTGCTTGTGATGTGTTTTTAGAAATTCCTGTGATGTTGCCTGCGTAAAATTGGCCCTGCAAAACCACAACATTAAACATTAATATTTGGACACCTAATAATACTACAGGATCATAATATGTGATATTAAAAAATGAATTAAAAGTAAAATAATACTTTTGTGTTTGGATATAAATTTAATAAATAACAGAAGGAAAATAATCAATATATTTATATAATAAATGTAAGCGTGGTTTTTCTGTGCTTGATGCTAAAACTCCGCAACCCACTCCTGGATAACCAGCTTAGCAACACAATTTTAGGTTAGGCCTAGTTTATTTGATTTTACCTGGCAATATACACACATGTTTTTTTTTTGTGTTTACATCTATGGCTTATTAGTAGGGTCTACCTTTTGAATTATAAATTTCATGCCTTTCCTTTCATAATAAGTACGGTACTAAAAAAGGTACTTTAATTTTTGATGTTCAAGTATTAATAGCCTATACCTAATGATTATAAATAACATTTCATTTACAAATCTCAAATTTTAGAAACACCCCATCTGGTTACTTAAAAATTGAATTAAAATATTCTTTTAAAATAAAGAACATGGATAGGGTTTTTCAGTACTTTTTGAAAAAAGTTTGTTTTTTAATAAGTTTTTTTTTATTAAATGTAGGCCAGTTTTTAACATACATCTGGAGATTTTCACGTGAAAACTGCTTTAACAACTCGTGTTGCTGCAGCAAAGGAAGAATTACCCTATCTTTTTCTGACCTCCACTGACTAGGTAGGAACCATGTAACTTAACTAAAATAAATCAGACTATGCAATCAAATTTACTTTTTTAACCCTCTCCCTGGTATCCCGTAGCGATGTGTTTTTTCCACTCCCTGGCTTTCCGTACTAATCCGTAGCAGAACTTTAAATGCGTATAACTTCGCCATCTGTTGGAATATTTTAAAACTAACTTCAGAAACGTGTTCAGAGAACATTTTACAGCACAGTTGTATTTGATTTATAATTTCTTCCGGCTGTTAACGGTTTTAGATCTGTGTTTATAATCATCTGTAGCACAACTTTTGTAAACCAAGAGTCACGTAAAACATGGCTAGACTGAATTTAAAATAAATGGTTAATTTTTTGATTTATTAAATTCAGTTTTGTAGTAATTGAGCACAAATAAAACAGACAGTTTATGGCCTAACAAATATAGAGTGTCTCCTAACATTTTTGTAAAAGTTATAACTGTGAGTGATCTTATTTTTCAATTTGTTTTTTATTTGGACTTTAAAAAAATGTCAGTGCTGCATTAGTTAAGTAAATATAAACATTTTGTATATACCAATATAATATAAGATATTTTAAACATTTCATGTATATTGAATAAGTAGTTAATTAGTTATCGTAGTTTGAATATAAATGACAAATTTGGCCATTTAAGAGGTCTGGTATGAGGCACTTGGTGTCAATTATGAATACCAGGTAAAGGGTTAATATTCGCCTTTACTTCTTTCATTTAAAGGCATCAGCTTTAACTGAGGTACTGTATTTTTAAAATTCCGCACTCTTACGCATCAGGTATATTCAATGTTTTGTGCAATGTAATAGTATAATGCATTCAATTTGAGTACTTACAATTTTAGGAGGCGGTGGACCTAGTTCGTGCACTGGTACATGGCCAAAATTGCTTACCTAAAAACAAACACGTTTTAATCAAATAACTGGATCAAGTTAAAAAAAAACAGTTATTCAAAAAACTTCAAATTATTGGTTTTACTTTATGAGTTCCAGAAAAAAAAAGTTTTTAATAATAATAATAAATAATAATGATAATGTATAAAATAATTACTAAGTAAAATCGTATTCAAAAATATCATATTGCAGTACGTTCTTTTGAAACTCTCATTTAAAGACATTTAATTCTTCCCAACTATCCTATCGAAATTTAAAATAGAGTAACCATGGATACTTAACAATGTATAATTAAACATATATCATTTTCAAGATCACCACGGTGACAATAATATTCACTGAAAAGTAAAACTATGAACGACAAAAACACAAACAATAAATAGAAAAAGTTAAGTTGATTCCACTTACCAAGCAAATTATGTTTATGTACATTTAAATGAAAAAATGTGTTGCCTGAAGTTGCCATTTTACAAAAATTGATCAATAAAATAAAACAAACAATAGAAACAATAACCCGAGTTAGCAATCTTGAACGGTAGTAAACGCAATATTCACTGACTGACTGAACACGAAATGGCGTCTGGTTGGCAGGAGTAGTGGGGGTCAGCGCATTGACTTGGAAAGAAAGACAAGAGCTATTGTAAACAATGCCCGCTTCGAGTTCTGCAGAACTCTGTTTTTTTCAAGCAATTTTTTTTCCCCCCCGTCAAGGTCGCCGGACTGCCAGGTTATCGAGTGCCGAGTTTGCAGGGCTCTACTGTATCGGGCTATGAATGTATATTTAACAGTGGTGGCTCTTTGTGAGGTTGTTTGGTTGCACAACCCCCAAGAAAGAAAACAAATAATTAATCACATTAATATTTCTTTAAATATCAGTGCATTATCAATATCAACCTCATTTCAATCCAAAATTGTACGGCCAAAAATGTCCCCAAACGGTTGAAAAGCCGAAGAACATAAGCCCAACCTTCGCGCGCAGCGTCTGGGAATGCACTGCTTCTGCAACCAGAGTCTAATGCAGCTATTAGCATTGAAACTGGTGGGGGATTTGTAACTAATGAATTGCTATGACAACTCACATAAAGCCATCAGGTTTGCAAAAGTTCTGCAACTCTCCACCGGGGCGCTAGGTTTTTGTCCGCCAGAATGTCTTGGTGTTCTGTCATATTTCTCATGACATGTTTATGCAATGAATAATGCAAGACATTTTGAGGTTATGTGTTGTTAGTTTTGTTCTTGTATTTTGGCTAACTGTGTTTGGTGTTTATTTGTTTCAGATTGTGTTAGTATATTCTAGTGTGTGTGTCTTTAGTCGGGATTATACTAGTAATGCGGAGAATGTGGAGTGAGTAAGTAGTACAGTTAATATGCTTTTCAAAATAATTAATATTCGTGCCATTCGTGATTTAATTATAGTTTTAATGATAGCCCATAACCTATTACCAAAATGTTTGAACCCATTATCCCAAATCTATTGTCAAACATCCATACAATTCAAATAATAGTTTTTCAATAAAAAAGGATAGGCCAAGTTCCTAAATAGGATATGGGGTGAGTTCATAAATCGGTTTATGTTAATGCTACGTTCAGGTTATGTTTATTATAAAATTAAAATTCTGTTACGTTTGCCCATCTGAAGAACAGACAAATGGACTTTCTTTTTAAATGAGGTTAGTGATATTTAAACATATAATGTGCCTGAATTCTATGTTTATTCATGCATGATTTAAATTGTTATTTTCAGTTTACTTACTATTTTATTGTAGGCTAGTAATACCCTTAACTGAAAGCTACAAATTTTTCACTTGTTCGTAATCTTAAGCAAACCATTTTAATGGATTTAAATTAAAAATGTTGGTGTATTTAAGACAAAAACGTATAATTCCACGTGTAATTCTCCATCTAAAATAATGTGTTAAATTGCGTTCATATTCCATACCCCCCAGACCCCTCTACACAATTTGCAACCACCAAGTTAATAACTCACCAGCCGCCACTGATATTTAAACTAGCTTAAATGTTACTTACACGCTTTCCATATGCTAACGGTCGTATTCTACCAAATCCTCTGTTGAAGGCATCCTAAACAAGAACAATTATTACTCAACATTTGAAACACTGAAAACCTAATTAGAAAACATCAAAAATATGAAACATATTAATCTAAGCACAGTTCTTACAAAATTTTGTTAATTCATTCTCCTCAACTTCCCTGACTGACTCACAGCACATTTTGAAATTTTTTTACTACAACATTTGCGTTACTTCTATTGTCCTACCTTCTTTACAACCAAACTCCTTACATCATCCACAGAATACAAAGAAAGCAGGCTTGTTTTAGTATATTGTCCCTGTACAAATAGATTTAATTAAAAAAAAGTATTGTTTACTAAGTGCTAGGTAAGAGTTATATTTTTATCTTTAGTTTTTAGTGTTGATAATATGGAATTAATATGAACATTCCTCAGAAATTCTATTATTATTATTAGGGGGTTATGTGACTTGCCACCAGGACCCACTGCACCTAAACTATGAGGTCCTCTGTGCCCTATGTCCAGGCAGTAGTTCACATCAAACCCGCCCTTTTCACAAAATGAAGGAGTCAATGGTGGGCTTTCCTCTTGTATATAACTGGTGTCAGGGTGTCCTTGTCCCGGATATTTCTGCCTCGGTAATACGAGGGCATCACATTCGCATAAAACATGGAAAGAAGTTTCCTCCTTCTCTCCACACTTTTGACATAATGGTTTGTTCTAAAGCCCCATCAGGTGGCGGTGCCTCTTCAGAGAATTGTGTCCCACCAGTAGACCGACCAACAACCTCACTTCCGGCCTGCCAAGACCCAGCAGTGTTCTGCTTAGATGTCCATCCAGGCCATCAATGAAATTGTGTGCCTGTCTCTGATCTCTTACTGTCTCTCTCCATCTGTGTAAGTGTTCTGATTGGACATTTTTTTCTTACACTTCCTTTCCCACAGCCTCTTGATATTCCTATTCGGTTCTGGGCCCATCAGTGAAGTTTCAGCTCCTCTTCTAGCCAGTTTATCTGCTATTTCATTTTCTTCTACTCCTTCACGCCCAGGGACCGAAACAAATCTTACTTGCCTACTGCTCAATTGATCCAGCAGCAACTTTGACGTTGTTCTTGAAGCTATGATGGCCTTTATGGCCGCCTGACTATCAGAACTTATCGTAACATCTGTACTCATGCTTTTTGTATTAGTTTTACACATGCAAGTATTGTGTATACCTCCGTTTGGAAAACCGTAGAGTAAAGCCGAGCGACAATGAGTATCTTTCCTGTGTGTACGGTCCTTTGTGCATGTACATTCCGGCTCCTGTACTTTTGTCTGTTTTTGTCCTGTCCGTGATTTGTCACTTTCTAAGATCTACCTGTTTCCGTAACCACCTTTCCCGAGCCGGGAAAATAGCCTCTAATTTGATATTAAAATTAATCTTGGGAGTTATGTAGTCTCAGAAATGGTAAATATTGAGAGGAAACAGTACAAGTAATGACGTGCTTAGCGACGTTGTAGGTTAGTAAATCGGTTTTCAACCTTTTTGCAGTTGCATACCCCGGACTATAATTCGTATCTAGTGCAAGTTTAGCATCAGTAATGGGGTTAGCAATAAATACAGTTTAAAACTATATGAGTACTATATTTTACGGTTATATTTGAACACTTCAATACTAAATATAAAATGTAACAGACAATACTTAATTAATAAAAACAAAATTAAAAAATTAGTTCTGCCGTTAGTTTTATTATAGTTAAAAAGAAAAAATTACTTTGAATTGTAAACACTTCCGTCACTTCTTTTACTTGCAATTTATATTAGTGGGAGCCCTGTCCTTGCTTTGTTGCCCAAAATTTGTTTGAAGTTAGGTTCAAAAGAAACCAAGTACATAGTTTATGTCTGAGGTAGCAATCAACTTGTTTCTATATTTATTTTTTATAAATATGAAGAATGAAAAAGGTCTTCCTACCAGTTCTGTGGATGGGAAAGTGGATAAACCTTAATTGCCAGGTCAGACAAACATTCATGTTTACTATTATTTATATATTCACTGTATTTATTTACTACATACTAGTTTAATATGTAACTTAAAATTGCTTATAATATAAGCATATATTATATGTTTGAAATTCTGTACTAAATTTGTATTTGTAATTTATTATATTTGTTGGTAAATATTTTTTTTAACTATTTAATACTGTAACTCTATACAATGTACATTTTGCTATTACACATTTTCTTTCAGCAAGCCCCCCCTAGCGACTATAACAATTCAAAATATATAATGCAATTTAAATGTATGAATATCGAGAGTTCTATTTAATATAACCAGAGGGAGAAAGTACGATCTCAGAATGCCAGTCATAAGATTTGTGAAGCCTAACGACACCTAGCGGAGAATATGCGAACTTCCAGAAAAGATGCAAATTGTTAATTAACCCGGTTTACGAAATAAACCAATTAAAATTACTTCCCGATATTTTCAACATGCACTTCCTATATCAAAATCACACAAAATTATTATATCAATCCAAGAAAATTACTACCTTAACCTAATATTAAATTATTCATTAAATATCTATATTTGAAAGTCAAGACCTTTGCCTAACGAATAACAAGTTTAAAGCGAAAACCGTCAGGAAAATTCAATTTACATGAAAACCATAAACTCTGAAGAAAAACCGACATAGCCTATAAACAGAATTAACCTTTTTACATACAAAAAGTCTTTGACAAAATTATCAAATATACATCGTTAGAACGGGACAATCGGAAAACCAACTTAAAAAATCATTTACAACGTACTGCGTAAGACATCGTATTTCTGTTAACCGCGCCCACGACGGAAGAACTTGCCTGTGATTGCACCGCGAATTTACATGGAATAGAATACAAAATAAGATTCTTTAGTTTCTTTAAGTTATAAACATACAAAAACTAGATTATAAAAGAGGTACCAGTAATATGGAGTTATTTAAGTATTTTATTCAATTTATCTATTATTTCCCACTATAAAATAACTATTAATTATTCTTTTAATGATTGCACTTTTCAAAAAACAATTTAATACTTGAAAAGAGAAATTTGTTTAACCATTTCATTCATAAACCCTTACAAACACCACCACCCAAAGTGTATATTTAGTAGGCAAGTGTGTAAAAGTTGAGTGTAACAACGGTGAAAAAATGATTATTCTTGTAAAAACTGCCAAAGTAAGCAGTTGCCGAATTGGTTTGTGCTACACAATTTAATAAATTAGATATTTTCGGACCCAATTTAACCATTCAAGACAACCAACAAGATTGGAAGAAGAACCGAAAATACAGATCTGATCAAATATAACCGAATTCCAAGTTAAAACGATAAAGAAGAATCGATACCATTTTGGTGAGACCATTCTAATTATATATAGGTTACGTTCTGTTTTTTTACATATTAGTGGTGAAACCACACAGGCTATTAATATAAACTAGAACCCAACGAACATTATTGCATGTTGAAACAACGTATCATAGTGATAAGAACTAAGCATTCCCTATTACATAATTTCATTCATCCATAACTATATCATACCAATTTGCTAGTTACTATAGTAACGATTTACTATTTTATTCATCTTTTGTTTCTAATAATAAAACTATGTATTTTATAGTATTTCTTCCATTAAGATATCAAATTAAACTTGGGAAAAGACGGCACTAACGCCACCGAGATAAAGTTTGCTTGTTTTATTTAATCAATTAACAGTAATGAACAATATTTATTGAACTATAAATAAACTTATAATTGGTATTTTATGTCGAAACGATTTTAATTAATGTTGAAAATAATTCTTTTACTTGTTGATTAAAGAATCCAGATTTCTTTTACTGCTAATTGTGTCTTTAATTATTTTACCATATATAATCTAGATAAGATATGTAACAAGTAATGTAAGTTTATTACTGTGATATATTTGTAATTTTGATAATTAAGATTCGTAAGTGAAGCTTCCCAAAGATTAAACATATAAATAAGTGTTGTTTTATAGTACGACCCATTATGAACCCCTGAGGGTTCGCAAACCCCAGATTGTAAACTGCTGAGTTAATCGACTACAACCATCGACTAATTCGACTAACGTTACAAAAGTATTCGACTAATTTCTTTTGTAATAAACTCTATATATATTATATTATTTTACTATACAAATAATCTAAAAAATACTAATAAAAAAAACTGAAATTTTAATGCAAATGAATAACTTGATTAGTAAAATAATTTGTCAGCAATTATTGTATATTTGAATTAAAATATTATAGTAAAAATGTAAAATAATTTAGTCCATAAAGTCTGATTACCATAGCGAGTACTAATGTAACGATTAAACGTTGAAGCAATGTGCAAGAGGTTCGACTTGACGATATTGCACACCAGTAGCGACAGAGTGAGCAGCAGATTTTCTTCTAATATTTGTCCACAAATTGGGCTTGTCTGATAAGGTGGTTGTTTATATAACCGTATTACGATCTAACAGCTGTTGTGTTTTACATAAACATCAATATCTAACAGCTGTAATTAAAAATGTTATTTAGAAATGTTTCTCACTTCCATTAATTGAAGAGAAAATACTTTTTAAAGCAAAACAAGTATTGAAATGTAAATTGTCTTATTACGCAGATGAGTATATTCTTAATCCATTATAGTTTATTTGTTAACAATTTTTATTACTCCAAAATTTGACTACAAAATGTGCCTAGACGATTAGAGAACTCCGCTTCACTCTGCCGCAGTAAATTACACTATTCTCAAATACAAAATACTTATATAAAATTCTTACTTGATAGGTAAATGTTTTGTTCCTTCTCCACGCAGAAGGTGGTAGCATCGTATGACGAGCTCCGGGTGGAAATAATGTTCCGCGAGGAACGAAAGGAAACATGGTACGTCCTAGGAAAACGGGCAACGATGTCGGTCGTTTTGTCTACAACAGAAATCAAAATATAATGAGCTGACTTATACAAATATCCGTCTGATATCTTAGAGACGATTGAATCACCTTCCTTAAATTAATCGACTAGAATTACTGCCAAAACAGTTACGAATAATGTTGTAGGCACACACAGGTCCTGCCCATCGTCTGGCTTGGTTATCAGTATAACATAATTATATGAATAATGAATTCATTTTTATAGTATCCAGGTCACTAATATATATAATAAAGTACAATACCTTTTTATTTTTCCGTCAGTGACCTCTTTTTTGTTGTTGTTCTTTGACGCGTTTCGGGACGCCTACCCCATCTTCAGAAAAGCCCTCTATATGTAGAGTTTGTCAAAACGTTAATAAAACACATAAAAACACATAAAACACAACACATTTAAAAAACACAGTAAGTTAATGCGCATCTTATGATGACCGGACATTGACTGACTGCACGGTATCAGACCATGCTCTAATCTACAATTACTTGCTGCGGGCTTTTTGAATTCGTATCGCTGTGTCATAGATAGATAGATAGATATAATTTATTAGCACAATACATACAATTATAATAATTCAATACATTTTTGTTTTTCATATAGGGTGTTTGAATCGAAATTTAGCTGGTCGTTTAATAATCGGTGTTCATTATTCTTGTTTAATTCTTTGAAAGCCTTGTAAATTTCAAATTCTTCCACAGTGTTCATAAATTTGCCTTTACTGCAAATCTTTATTGTTTGAGGTTTTTTCCAAAATCTGAGTAACTGTGATTTTCGCCTTTTAAGTGACGCGCGTAATTAGACTTGTTACCCGAAACAGTCCTTTTTGGCAGGTGTTCCTTGAAACGAACTTTGAACGCTCTTCCCGTTTGGCCTATATAGATTTTATCACAGCTATCGCACGTTAATTTATAGACGCCCGTTTGATTTTCTAACGGTCTTGGTTTTTGGGTTTGGAGTATTTTTTTTATATTATACTCGGGTGGAAGGCGATTGTTCTATTGATTTTTTTTAAAGTTGATGAGATTACCTTGGGAAGAATGCTGCCATATTCTGTTGATACAAAGATTGACTTAGTTTTCTCTTTCAGAGGTCTTTTAGATTTATTTATATGTTTTATGAGTAACTTGTCAATTATAGAGGCTTTGTATCCATTTTTTGTAGCTATATATTTAATTGTGTCAAATTCATCCTGGTAATCCTGTTGTTCTAGAGGTATGGTTATTAATATGTGGATCATGCTGTTGTAGGCTGCCATTTTATATGGTGGATGGTGGGACTCTTGAGTGTATGGTGATATCGGTTGTGGTTGGTTTCCTGTAAATACTGAATTTGAAGGTGTCCTGTTGCTTTACTATTGTTAAGTCCAGAAAGTTTATGCTGCTGTCATTTTCGATTTCGAGCGTGAACTGTATCTTGGTGTCAATCGAGTTTAGGTAGTTTTTTAAGTTCTCGATTTGTCTGGAAGTCCAATCAAAAATTATAAAAGTGTCGTCAATGTATCTTGTATATTGCATGATTTTACTATGGAATTTATTTACATTGGACAGCAAGTACTCATTTTCAAAATGGTTTAAAAATATGTCTGCCAACAGACCTGATAGTGGTGAGCCCATAGCTAATCCATCATTTTGTATGTAAAAATTTGAAATAATTTTGTTTCAATAAAATTCGTAATAGGATGATAGTTTCGAGGACTTCATTGGATGATAATAAGTTTGCCTTGGTGAGAAGCTTCGGTAACAAGTCTAATTACGCGCGTCACTTAAAAGACAAAAATCACAGTTACTCAGATTTTGGAAAAAACCTTAAACCAATAAAGATTTGCAGTAAAGGCAAATTTATGAGCGCTGTGGAAGAACACAAATTTATGTTCGATTCGAACACCCTATATGACACAGCGATACGAATTCAAAAAGCCCGCGGCATGTAATTGTAGATTAGAGCGTGGACTAGCGTGCAGTCAGTCGATGTCCGGTCGTCATAAGATGCGCATCAACGTACTGTGCTTTTTAAATGTGTTGTGTTTTACGTGTTTTTATGTGTTTTATTAACGTTTTGACAACCTCTACATATAGAGGGCTTTTCTGAAGGTGGGATAGACGTCCCGAAACGCGTCAAAGAACAACAACAAAAAAGAGGTCACTGACGGAAAAATAAAAAGGTATTGTACTTTATATTAATTACTAGGGGAGACCCCTGCATGCTCTGCACGCCAACCCCCAATGGAACCTTCTAAAAACAAATGTTATGTTTTATTTATAATAAAGTTATATGATTAATAATAATAACCTAAAATTAAGATAAAAATAATGATATATGTTCAAATCAAATTATTTCTTATATTTCATAACAGCAGTTATAATAATGGTTAAAAGAACCAGCTAGGCTCAGGTCTACACTTTAAAACCCTAACCTAAAATCTAGAAATACAAAAATAATTGCTTCAAATTTTGAAATCAGCTGTTAATGGAAATATTGGAACAGACAGCTATATATTATCTGTTCTTTCATTCAATTTATTGTTATGGTAATAAATGTAAATACATGTGTTGGTTTATCATTCTAGGCCTAAACTAAGAATTTTTCCGACTAAATTTACAAATATTGAAATAAAGAAAGGTTTTTATCGAAATGAATTATAGCCTAAGTTACTCAGGTAAAGTGTAGCTTTTTATCAGTAAAACTATTTTTTCAATCGGTTCAGTAGTGCCAGAGATTACCCCCTACATACAAAACAAACAAACAAACTTTACCTCTTTATGATATTAGTATAAATGTATGAAGAGTTAATAGAACAGCCATACAACCTTCCAAAAATCACACTTATAAGGTTTCTCTATGTGTGTGTCAACGTGTATCTTTTATAGGTTAATAAGTAGCAGATTTTATTTAAAAATATAATTTACTTTAACTGTCATATTATTTTACAGAACAGCTGTTTTATGTTTTTAATTTATTTATTTAATACCAAATGTTTTAATGTAAACTGCAGAACAGCTGTTTTATGTTTTTAATACCAAATGTTTTAATATAAACTGCAGAACAGCTGTTGTATGTTTTTAAATTCTCATGTATTTCTTATGGGCATTTTTCGTTTTTCGGGGATCTCAAAAACCCCTTAGTTTTTAATTTTAGAAAAAACTTATATATTTCTCTCGTTCCTTGAATCGATACCTTTAATTTGACACCTCTCCCATCATCCTCCGATTTACCAAATTCCCACAATTTTGAATCTAAAATTTTGCTTACAGAATTATATATAAGGATATGAAATTTACAGTTCGTTTTTCATAATGTGCGATTACACGTGCCTCATAAATAGAAATATTATTCTGAAAATTTAGTTTGTTAGGGTAAAACACCATAGTATATTTTAGCCCAATATTTTATTCTACATAAAAATAAGTTCTATACAAGAATTTGTAATAAAGTACTTCTATTGACAAGTAGAGTAAATAACTTTCCCGATATTTAAAATAGTAAAATCAATCAAATATTATACTGACTGAGTCACGGTTAGGAAATTTTCATAATTTTGTTTGCAACATATTAAAAAAAAGTGTTAAAATATTTTGTGAATTTAACACGCACTTAAATTAGGGCTAGGTTCCTACAGAAATCCAATATAGACCTGTATTCGATCTACATGTGAGTTTACTGTTCGATGTATCCCTGCTGTAACGATACGTCGTTGTCTTGCCCGCTAAAGGGGTAATATGACATTTTAAAGCCAAAACATAAATTTTAATAGAAAAACATCACTTGAAATGACATTATATTTACAAATCACTGACTAATGTTTAAAAATAAATTTTTTTGTTGTCTCACAATTACAAAAAACGAATGGTGCATCAGAATCAAAAACATCAACATCGAAAACACATCGGTTAGTTTTTATATTAATGACAAAACAAAATTACAATACGTTCAATATCTTTACATACTGTATGTGTATATGTCACTGAACTCCTCCTTAACGGTTGGATGGACAAATTTTGATGAAATTTTGTGTGTGTGTTTCAGTGGGTCCCTGGATGGTTTAGATTCACAAGGTGGCGCTGCGATCTGGTTTTAGGAAATTTTGTTTTTCTATATAAAAAAATCAATGTTTGTTTCTTTGTCCTCTATAGACTCAAAAACTATCTGTCCGATTTCGCTACAAAATTCAAAATTTTTAATTTACACATATTAGTACCAGGATTATTTTAGAGAATATGGTCACTACAAACAAAAAGATTTCAATGGGGAGCCACCCTTATACAATAAAAATAAATTGCACTAAATTCCTACAAACTATAAATCTGAAATTATTAAATATTATTCTTAACTGATATAAAAAACATTAGCAATTTGATTACTTAAGTCAAATGGATGAAAATGGATGACTTCCCTTAAAATTAAATCAAGCAATAACGAAGCATTGCCAGGTCCACTGTATATTATAACTAATAAAAAAATAATTGATTTGCAAAACTAATTTGATCTAAAACTATGGTTTATAATGAAAACTAAGAAATCAAATGAAAATACAGAAACTAATGAATAAACGTGGTAGGCATCAGTGGTTTGCCATTGGCCTTAAAAACACTTTCAAAGATTCTTATTTATAATTAAAATTAAACTCACATATCTTATAGAGGTAAAATTGAAATATGGCCGCCGTCTAATATGGCCTTCCGTGTAGTAAGGCTTTGGCTTTGGAGGAACAGGATATCCACTAATAGGTCCTGAATACCTCGGCTGTTCCTGAATATAATTAGGATCATTGTAGTCGTCATCATAAGCAGGTTCATTTCCGTACTCTCTTTCCTCGTCGAAAATTTGTGGTTGTGGTGGTGGTGGTGGTGGGGGTGGCGGCGGTGGAGGTGGTGGTGGTGGATAAGGTGGCCTATACCCAGCTCCTGGAAGCGGTGGTTGATACATATTACGTTTCGCTTGGTATATAGGTTTTGGTTGATACGGACCCGCTGCGTAAACAGGACCTCTTCTATAAGACGGAAGTGGTTGCGGTGGAGGTCCTGGAGGATAAGGTGCATTCTGATAAGGTGGTGGAGGCTGGGGGAAAGGAGGACGAGGTTGAAAGGGAGGAGGAGGTGGGCCTAATGCTGGTGGAGGTGGAAGCGGTACACCGAGCGGTGGAGGAGGAGGAGGGTAGGGTGGAAGAGGAGCTTGGTACGGTCCTTGTTGGTACGGTGGCATAGGTCGAGGTGGATAGGGTCCTGGAGGGTAGGGTCGTGGAGGATACGGAGGAGGTGGAGGTCCTGGAGGATATACTGGCTGAGGAGGATTAGGACCCTGAAAAATATAGACATTTTTAATTAAAAATTATTTCAAAAGTTTGTCTAACAATACATATTTTACATTATTTATGACTTTTTATCAACAATATACAAGTCCTGATCATGACCAAAAAAAATCTGCAGTCATTTTATTGTTATAAAAAAAAGTAGTGCATTTTTGTGTTATAGATTATTCCATCAAATTGCTTGGCTTTACCTAAACTAAAAATCTGGTTTCAGGTCTTGAAACGTTTTTGTATAATTAGCGTTTTTTAAGATATTTTATATTACAAATTTTAAACGGCCGCCATTTTGAAAATATAAGAAAAACGCTTTAGTGTTTTACACATAGGTAAAAGATATGTCAATACGTATAAAAATTTGTGTTCAATATATTTCCTAAATCCAAAGACATAAAATTATTTTGTAAAAAAAATTGTGGATAACTGGAAAACAAAGCATTTCCAAACCTTAATAGTTTTTATAAACTTTTTTCTTTATTTCCACTAGTAGAACACGTTCTGAATGTTTCTCCTGAATCACCATGTATAATAAATACAAACAATATATTGCGTTTATGTTTTGTAATTTGTATTTAAAGCCTAATTAAAATCTTAGTGCCTTACAGAAAATATACACACCCTCTCCCAGCCCCACCCAAGTGAAGGTTTGCCACGAGCCTCTTGACCTTAAGTTAAGCCACTGCCTGAGCACGAATGATTAAAACATATATTGAGTCATCCAAAGATCATAGTATCCAACCACTTTTAAAAAAAACAAATAATATTTATAACCTTCTCTTGTATTTAAATTTAAGAAACTTTAACTTTCTTTGTGATTAATCAGAACATAAATATTTGAAATTAATCAATACCACAAATATCCTGTGTCCTGCCCACAGTCAAACTTTTATAACATATAATTTACTACTTTGGTGTAAAGTTATTCGACCGTTTTTCGGAAAAGGTTTTATAGAAAATTTGAAAACGGTTTTACTCTGTGTAAGAATACTTTCTGCGCTTCTGGAAGTATTTCGATTCAGTCTGAACAGGTCGATAGACTAGGTAAAATTTTTTAAATTAAATGCAACTGGACATTAAATGGCTGAATTGGTGAAGCATGTTTGTAGCAGATAATTGCTTGACATTGTTCAACACTCTTACAACAGCTGTTTATTTCTTTGTTCGCACTCTTACAACAGCTGTTTATTTTTTTGTTTGCACTCTTACACAGCTGTTTATTTCTTTGTTCACACTCTTACAACAGCTGCTTATTTATTTGTTCACACCCTTACAACAGCTGTTTATTTATTTGTACACACTCTTACAAAAGCTGTTTATTTCTTTGTTCACACTCTTACAACAGCTATTTATTTCTTTGTTCACAAACTTACAACAGTTGTTTATTTCTTTGTTCACACTCTTAAAACAGCTGTTTATTTATTTGTTCACACTCTTACAACAGATGTTTTTTATTTGTTCACACTCTTACAACAGCTGTTTATTTCATTATTCACACTCTTTATTTCTTTGTTTGCACTCTTACAACAGCTGTTTATTTTGTTATTCACGCTCTTTCACCAGCTGTTTATTTCATTGTTAACACTCTTAGAACAGCTGTTTATGTATTTGTTCACACTCTTACAAAAGCTGTTTATTTCTTTATTCATTCTTTATTTCCTTGTATGCACTCTTACAACAGCTGTTTATTTCTTTATTCACACTCTTACACCAGCTGTTTATTTCTTTGTTCACACTCTTACAAACAGCTGTTTATTTATTAGTTCAAAACTCTTACAAAAGCTGTTTATTTCTTTATTCACACTCTTACACCAGCTGTTTATTTATTTATTCACACTCTTTATTTCTTTGTTTGCACTCTTACAACAGCTGTTTATTTCTTTATTCACACTCTTACACCAGCTGTTTATTTATTTGTTCACACTCTCACAACAGCTGTTTATTTCTATATTCACACTCTTAATTTATTTGTTCACACTCTTACAAAAGCCGTTTATTTCTTTATTCATACTCTTTATTTCTGTGTTTGCACTTTTACAACAGCTCTTTAATTTTTTCACACTTTTACACCAGCTGTACACCAACTGTTTATTTCTTTGTTCACACTCTTACAAAAGCTGTTTATTTTTGCACCATACTTTTTGAACAGCTCTTTACCTTTGCTATATATACCTGTTTTGGATACGAGTAGTAAGCACCCTGGGCATAGTAAGAATGCTGAGGTAAATGTTGAGGCATTGGATACCGTGGCGCCAGTGTACGGACGGTAACGTTCTGAAACAGAAAGTTGAGTTAATGGAAAACAGATTGGTTTATTTTCTTATAACAATAGATTTACTAAAAGTTTTACAAACTCTATTCAAATAGTTACAGAAGTAATAATTATACTTCGTCTTAATAAGGCACATTTGCTCACTGTATAAATCAGGGGTGCAGAAAATGTTTTAGCACTAAATTTCCCCAAAACAGACTTTTTTACAAAAGTTTTCCCAATCGCCCTTTGCAATATTATTCACATTCATGTATCTAATATTGGAATTTTCTGTTCAATATGTACTTACAAAGCCTCTAATTTATATATTGAATTTAAAGAAAAAAAAACTTTTTATTTGTGCAAAGTCTGATAGCGTTGCCTTTGTAGTGTTGGTAATGTGTATGGCTAATAATGATTGTTAGACGTACTTCCAGCTTCCACCAGATAATACTGATTACTGTATACATATACATTTAAACATAACAGTAATAAACAACCACCTAGTCCACCTGCTGCTCATAAACTAATGGGGTCAAAGCAAGAGGTATGAGATAACCTCTATGACCCCACCCGTCCGCCCCCAACTATGCAATGAAAATAGAAACAAACAAATGAGTCACCACATTGTACACATTTTACTGATAAAGATCGATTTCGGTAAGCAGTTTAAGTTAGGAAATGAAAAACAATAATACCTATGTACTAAGTACAGTAGGCCTAACTTTGTATAATATGGTTGAATGTGATTTAGTTGTTATCATCGCTTGAATAATATCATTTGTTTGAAGCTATTTGTATTCCAGTACCACAATAATTATTAATACCTTTAGAAAGTATTGGAACACCAACTGTAGCTAGTTAAGAATCAGCTGCCATTCATCAACCGGCACAAAAATATCGTATCAGAGGCTCAGCCGCACAATATTTTGTGCGGTGAAGATAAAATAGGAACCCTGCCCAATTTGCAGCAGAAAGCAGACAACACACTTTATGTGTGTGTATGCATAACGTAAACAAATCGATTAGGCTGACCTTTGTTCCCATTCATTTCATATCTATTTTCCTCAAATAATTTTTATTTTTTATTCTTCCCCGCCCAAAATTTGCCCAGCCCAGTATCAATTAGCCCCGAACCTTGTTTAGGCATTCACACATATTCTACACAACTGATGGACTTATAAAGTAATTTTGTTTACACTGTAAACTCCAATTTCACAGCATAATGTACATTTTTCAGGAAAATATGAACCTGAAAGTATTTGATACTCATAATTCGGGAAGAGATCTTGGAATTTATTAGCAAATTATTTCCCGCTCAAATTCTGAATTGATAACAAGCAATTATATTTATCGTACTGAGCTGACTCTTCCTGATACATCGTAAGTCCGTGAGTTAACACAGAATGTTACTTGCACAGGAGAGCGATCACAACTTCTCTGCGTCCAGAACGAATTGAAGACGGCCACGGTTGGACAGTGCCCTTAATTTAGCTTAGTTTATACTCATATTACCAGTCGCAACGAGGAAAGATGTAAAATCGGATTGCATTATCAGCTGCGTTAATGGAGGCTGTGATCGACTTCACTCGCAATATCTTCGGCCTTTTCATTGATGTTGTAATACTAACACAACCCAGAAACAAAATGAAACTTCTTTCCCCCGGAGCAAGGATGGCAAACATTATAGAGCAATTAGAGACAGCACTAGTAAAACTCTGTGGGAATCAGAAAAATTAAATAAACGATACCATGCTGGATTTGGGTATCGCAGCACTACGAGAGAATATCTGTAATCATAAGGTAAAACTGGTATCGGCTAGCCAGAATTTTCACCACAATCTGAAACATTGAACCAATTTAACTACATTTAGGAGCATTATTAACAAACCTTGGTCAGAATTAGTTTGTTTTTCTTTTTAAAAGTAATTTTTCACAAACAATAAATCAAATAAACCAGTAAAAACTTACCAGCTGTGTGAACCTATAGTTGGTATAGTTATTGACGAGGTATCCAGGCTGGAAATTCAAAGAAAATCAAATTAGGTTTCATCGTTCAGACAAAATACTAATTAGTTACTTAATCTGTAATTCAGTTTGTCAATGACTTTTTGATAAAGTGAAAGACTTGGGACTAACTGTTGACAGTAGAATGACTTGGAGTGATTGTGACCGTAACATGTGAGTTTTTGCTGAGATGCACTGATTGGAAAAATTACAAGACTGCTTACCGCTCCATTCCTTATTGTGACCTCGTAGTCAATGACATGTCTGCAGTTCTGGTCAACAAATTGCAGCGGGCACAGAATTACTGAATACCATTTAGTTTTAGTTTAAAACGTGATGTCCGTGTAACTCCTTATTATAAAGAACTTGGTATCTTAAAACTTAAGGCACTGGAGTGCCTGGAAAAGTTTGTTTTTACCTCCGATATCAGAGCAAAATGTACTAGAAGAGGTTCCACTTTGCTCGTTATACCGCTACAAAGAACCGTCATGTTTAATAAATCCTTCACTGTGTCCATATGCCGTTTGTGGAACTTACTTCCAGAAGCAAATAAATCTGTCGACAGTCGTGTCCAGTTTTCAAAATTGCTTGAAACTTTCTTTCTAACTAATATGGATCAACTGCCCTTGCTTTGGGGTGTGATGGAATGTTTAATTTTTTATGTATGTATTATAATGTAATTAATTACTATGTATAATGGGGCTAGGTGGTAGAGAGGACTGGACAGAATAAAGCCAATTCTATTCTGCAAAATGTAAGTAGCCTACTTGTGGGGAAAACAATGTCAGAATAACAAATGTTAAATAGGTATATGTAACCTGAGCCCTGTCATTCAATCCTTGTTTGTCCGTTGTGACGACCGCGGTTTCGGGTCAGCCGATCATCCGGTCACATAAATTACACACGAATCAATTTATTTCACTCACTAGTGAGATCATCGTAAACCATTCGTCACAAACACAATGTACAAAACACAAAATAAAAACATTTTATAAACGCACGTATGTAAGTTTTTCACATCCTGTATTTACAATTTGTAGAATTCAACAAATATAAAAAAAATATTTTTAGAAATTCTAGTGATAATTTAACTTTTGGAGTTTGATTTCTTAATAAATCTTAACCCAAATGCAATTTATAGTGCACAGTTTACAATTTTTAAATGCACCAAGTGAATACCTAAAATAAATAATAGCATCATGACAAAAACCATTGAATATATGTTTTCATTGTTTTGATCTGTTATTCACCTACCAAATGTGATAGAAAACAATATAGTAAATCAGCTGTTTTACATATTTGCCTAGCTGAGTTTTTAAATAGGAACAAGTTGTATTTTGCATTATATTTCTAAATACATAAGCGGTATATAGAAATTTGAGCCGACTGGCAGGGATTTACTCATAATTTTTCCGGAGTACCGGAACGCTGCCGGAACTAACCTGAAGTTAGTTGAATTTTTGAAACTTCTTAGAAATTTTCACTTCTAAAACCCTTACTTTACGTGTCCTTGGTGAGTTTAAGGGTGCACACAATATGCTCCCTTTTATAAGAAAAGTACACGTGTGTTATTATGTTAATATTTTTGTACTTCTTCGGTAGAAGACGGTAAACATAACTACATTTTAATTATGTAAATAAGAAACTAAGAAAGTTACATTTTAATTATTAATATTCACTTAAATAGAAGTTTTATGCAGCTCTTAAAACAAAACGAGGTCCAAATTTGAAAAAATAATATTAATAAATAAGGATGTCTTATCTCTACCACTCGGCAATCAATGCATTGCTCAATGATAAGTCTTACGAGTGAGGTCCAGCCATTGTTTGTATGTACTCCGTGTTGTGCTCTCATTTGAGATGATTATTTTTTAATTAATTAATCGTGAAATTATATGAGTTATTCGATAAGTATTAATCACTAAAAGTGGTCCAAATTATTTTATTTTGATTACAATAATCTCATTTATAAACTTTCTCAGTCCGAAAAAGTTAATAATATAAAAGTTTATATCGCTGATTTTTAAACTTGTTGGCCGTCTCGATTCTGATCATCGGTCTGTTATTTTTGTAGTCGTTCGCAGGGCCTCGCCGAACATCAAATGCGTGCCGGGAGGCTGGCAAAAAGGGTGTCTGGTGCTCCCAAGTTGTCCCATTTCGATTCCGATCTGAAGGACAATGTGAGAGACTTAACTAGGTGGCTCACATAGTCGCAACACACTGTAGTGTGGAGATTTTTTGATTTATCGATTGGCGATTGGCTGACGTAAAATTCTGAACCGAGTGTTGAATGAGTATGACTGAGGGAGTGGATAGTCCAGTGCAACGTTAAAACAAAATGTAAAAAAAATTAATAAAAAGCAGTACCGGAACGGCATTCAGTAAACCCCTGCCGACTGCCTGACATAGAATCAACATAGAGCAAAATCTACTTAAGATAAAATAAAAAAATTTAAAGGTATATTTTTATGCGGTCAAAGACTTACATGGAGAAAGGATTTAGCAAAATTTGGTTTTTAAAGCATAAAAATGGTGGATATACAGAGGTTCACTCGAAGCCCTAGAACAGATAAAACAGCTGACACCAATCAAAAGCTTGCAACACGTTTGTTGAATGCATTTACTATAGCAACCAAAATTCACAACAAGAAGAATCAATGAATATGCATCAGGATGTAGATTACCGCACCCGCGATCCAAGTGCCTCTGTCCTAATCAACTGACATGTCAGTGAAAGTATCACATTATACAATACTGTAATATGTTTCCATTCACGAGTCGCCCCGAGAGTTAGTGAGCGAAGCGAGTAGGAGCAGAGCCTCTAATAAGACTTTTTTATTGAGGCTTGACTCAATACGTTTAAAAACTGTAAACTGTGGTCTATAAATTGCATTTGGGTGAGAAGTCGATAAGGAATCAAACACAAAAATTTAGTTTATCACTAAAATTAACATGTTTTATCTTTTTTGGTTTTTAAGTTATTAACTCTTTGAAGCACAGGTATTTTGTGATTTTTAGTCCCCTTGAAGCACAGACTAAATTTTTTAAATTTTTTTACTAAATGTAGTTTTTTTAGATACAATATATGTAAAAAATAAGATTTAAAGTATTTTTGGATGTTTGAACTTATATACACAAATTTTATAGAGGTATAAAAGGTGGTTAGCAGTACTGACCACCACCCATTGAGTGACACTTGTCTAGTGGTTAGTAGAGCTAACCACCTTCTGAAAATCTAATGATCGCTTACAGTAAATATAATTTATATTTATTGAAATTGTTACAAGAAAAACTGTACACATATGTAGGTTAGACATCTCATGCTTGATGGTAAATCTGGAAACAGTTCTTATCTTTCCCCAAGCACAATGCTACATTACAGGTTGAGCAAGTCCAAGTAGATCGCACAGGCTTCTCCTTTGTGCTGCATCTTGCACACCTCTTCATACTTCAATGTTCTGGCATGTGTTTTGATGATTGAAAGCGGATATTTTCCTCAACATAAGGCTTGTGAGCTCTGACTTCAACACTTTTTTTCTTTTTATGGATCTTTGCTGGTCTGCCCACTTCAACAATCCTCTTCGCTAGCAACCCTCTATACACGTTTCTTCGAAAATCTTTGTTTTTCAAGGGGGATTTAGCTGTAGTAATTTGTAAATTATAAAAGCATTTTGGTGACAGAGGCATCAACAAGATGAAAAAAAAATCTAGAAATATCACTTTCTGCTTTTTGGATCCAAATAATAATCACCCTTTAGCCGATCGAAGTTATCAACGTAGTTCATATTGTGGTTGTAATCTTTTAGAATCTTGTGGCAGAGCACATCTGTAACGGTACCATCCTTTTCTTTTCTTTTGACGGTCAGAGTATCAGAAGGATCATGATAACTGGAGAGTAAATGTACTGACTTTCTGTCCTTCCATTTATAAACAGTCAGTCCTTCATCACACTGCATCCAGTCGAAGTCACCCCATTTCAATTTGTTATCTTGAGCTAAGACCGGCAAATTTTTCCGATTTATGTTGACTGTTCCACATGCATACATCTTGTTTTCTTTTAGCTTCAAAAACAAATTAGGGCTAGAGAAAAAGTTGTCAACGAATAACAAGTGATTTTTTCCAAAAAAGTCTTTACAAAGGTCAATCACTACTCGAGCTCCAAGCCCAGCTTCAACATTATCGCCTTGCTTTCCTGTATATATCTGAAAGCTTAGGTTATATCCAGACTGGTCACACAACATCCAAATTTTGAACCCTCTTTTTATGGGCTTGTTCCTTATATATTGTTTCATGGAACTTCGCCCCTTAAATTTTACCATGGATTCATCGACAACTAATTTTTGATGAGGTTTGTAGTACTTCGTGTATGACTCCGAAAGAGAATTTAACAATAATCTTAGCTTATATAACTTGTCGTAATCTACATCTCCACGTTTAGGTTGTTACACATTGTCATTGAAATGTATAGATCTCTGTTCTTTGATGCAATATCAGGCTCGTCGACGTCATCTGAATCCGAACAAAATGGTAAAAATATATTACGTTTCAAAGTGTTAGGATTGAATGTCGGATCAGCATCCGAATCATCCGTGTCCTCAAAATCACTGCCACTAGGAATTTTTTCCAAATATTGATCAATTAGCTCTGTTATATCTTTTCCTGACATGATACAGCAATATAGAATACACTAGGTAATAGTAATGATTGTTACTTTAATTGCACGGTGGTCAGCAGCACTAACCACTTGATTGACTAATGATATACACTAATGATTATATTTAAATAGTCAATGTTTATACTTAATTTGATTCACAATAGCACAATATATTCAACTTTCACTACTGACAATTATCACAAACATAACATGTAAAATGCATAACAGAGAACCATAACACAAAGAGCAACTCCTGGTGTATAGACTAGTTAGAGTGATACAAAATTAAAAACAACAGCTCAAGCCACACTGGCAATGCTATGCCATCTATCGAATGTTGAAGCAACTACTTACTAGTGTTAGTTGCTTTTATTGCAGCTAGAATGCATACAGTCATTGTTTAAAGAGGTGGTTAGTGCTACTAACCACCGTGCTTGAAAGGTCGAGAGAAAAGTGGTGAGCACAGCTAACCACCATGCTTCAAAGAGTTAATCTAATCTGGACCACGCATTTTGGACACACTAAATATGATTCCAGTTAAAACAAATATTTTGCATTACCGTACATTTTTTCTTTGAGAATGAGAAATGGTTATAGCCTGGGGTTATAATATAAAGAAACTGATTTTTAAAACTACAACACATTACTGTTGACTAAGTTTAAACTTACACCAGATTGTTGTCCCGTTGAACTTCTCCAGTCAAACTGAAACAATAAAAAATAAATACATTCTTTTTTTTTGCTAAAGAAGGCAATCTGAGCCACTCAGAAAACCAAAGTGGCTTTTAAATACCAACAGAAATACCAAATTTTAACCTAATCGGACGCAAAATTCGGCAAACACATATATAGGTCTATACAAAAAATTTAATGACACTCCAAAATGAGTTCTGGTGACCATGATCAATGCTCATTGACCTTAAGTCCATAAGAGTAATTGCAATAGCTCATCTATCCTAAGGAAATTCGCTAATGACCTAATCTGAGCATTAATTGAGATTTACAGTATGTTAGTCCCCAAAAAAATACCATTTAATATTATTGTTATAATGTTTTCTGTTTATTGTATACAGTAGAATCCCTCTAATCCGTCACCTTTGGGACTGGGGATATGGTCGGAATGCAAAAAAAGATCGGATTATCAGAAAATACAGAAAATACAGAAAATTATCTGCTGAAACAAACCGGTTGCCATGACTGGTTTTCCAACGACCATCGTTTCACTCCTGACATGCTGAAAAAACACAACTGTACACAATGTAAAACAAACGCACTGTAATGAATACAGAAGAACACTGTCGTAAAACCAACAAACAGTAAGCACTAAAAACTGCACAGTACAGTACAAAAACGTGCACAACAACTGAAACGTTACGCGAGATGGCAGAGCATTAAGTGTAGGTTTACACCATTCATTTTTTTCCTTCCATTGAGTTACGATTCCGTTTTCTTCTAAAAACGTTATGAAGGGAAGGGATAGATTGTTCGAACTGTCCGTTTTATCATCCCGCAGTCTGTCCTTTAGTACCACATCGTCTTGAAAAAAGATCGAGGAAAAAATTTATTTCTTTTGAGATAACGAAAACAGAGGAGAAAAACGAGTGAACGCAACCTACAGGTGGCAACAACACAACTAGTGAATAACTGTTGTATCCTACCTTCTTTCTTGCGGTAGCTCCCTTCCCACAAAACGGATGGAAAACATGAAGGAAACAAAACCATACAATCCAACAGGCACATTGGGATTAATGTGCTGTCAATGTCCATTACCCAAAACTCAACGGAAGGGAAAAAACAGTTGGTGTAAACCTACATGTAAACAACAATGGCACGACAGGATGAAAGTCACCAATTTCAGATCAAGCAAGGTCGGATTTAACGGAGCGGAGGACCAGTCGAGGTCAGATGAGAGGTGTTCTACTGTACTTAAGTGTTGTATTACTCAAGGCTATTGAAAGAAAAGTCGCAATGGTTCCAACTTCGCTTCACATAATAAAATTCTTTTATTAATTAAATTACAAGTGAAAAAACATGGACCAAGATCAGGATTCGAACCCAGGTCCTTTACCATTCCGTGGTAACGCTCCACCAAAAATGAGCGGATAGTAGAATACACGGTAGGGGTCATGAGTAGGCTGCGCAGTAGACTCAAGCATCAGTGACGTCACTCTGAACCCACCCTCCCGGCCCGCTGCCTGCCGATCTTACACCGTACACTCAGTGTTTCCACTTGTGGGATTTTTATCCCAAATATGGGATAATTTAGCAGCTTGTGGGATTTTTGATAATATGGAATTTTTCCTGGATTTGACATATATCCTCTTTTTTTAAATATTTTAAATATGGTTGTCATATAATATATTGTTAATATTTACTTCCACATTTGTTGTATTTCGTACTATTCTTACTGTACACTTCATTTCATCATTATTCACAATTAATTATTTTAAATGAAGTGGCAGTGGCAGAAAAAATGTTTCCTGAACAACTTGTATTCTTAGATTGACACCATTAAAATTAATGGTTTCATCAATTTAAGTTAGCATACTTTGATTGCAACTAAATGAACGTTTCTACTAGTTATTTTCAGTATTCAGTTTTAAGGTATGTTTAATCAGTTTACTTTTATTCTTTTATGTTTACTTACCTCAATAGGTCCTTAAGTTTTACAGTTAACCTGAGCTTGTACTATTTTATTACAATGTACTACGAAGACAAAGGCTGAGATATAGCTGTAATATCAATGTTGTGTATTCATTGGTAATATTACTATGTACTATTGTTATTAAAACAATAAACACTTTTTACTTTGACATTTTAGTCTTCTCCTTCCCAATATTTTTAGTTCCAAGCCTGAGATTTGTAATAAATCTACTAAATATGGTGAATGTTTGAGTTTGAATAGTCTGTTATTACTTATGTTTGACTACCATACAAGTTTCAGGAAAACTACTTTTTCAGTACAAGTATGATTTTTTAATTAATCTATATAATAATAAACTGTACCAGGAACTGGCACATACTTTCTCACAAACATATTTAAATTCTTAAACAGATTCACTGTGACTTCATAATTTTGTAGGTGGGATAGGAGAGGTGATTTATTAAAGTAGGAGATTAAATAATAAATATTATTATTATTATTATCTAGAAAGAAAACTATTCGATCGATTTCGAAAAAAATTTCACCAAACAAGTCAATTAGGCCTGTATAGATGTTCGAAAAAAAGTTTTGAAAATTTTTGAAAACAACCCCCTTTATTGCCAAAAATCAGTTATTATTATTAGCTAAACGAGAATTTTTAGAAAAATACGGTTTTTGCATATGGTAGGGTACATTAAAAGCTACAAATAAGCCAAATTTTATCAAAATCGTTAGAGCCGTTTTTTATAAAAAAATAATAACTGTTTTTTTGGGGGATGTTTTGCCAAAAAGGGGGTTCTTTTCAAAAATTTTCAAAACCGTTTTTCGTGCATCTATACAGGCCCTACTTTACATGTCTGGTGCAAATTTGTTTGAAATCGATCGAATAGTTTTCGCTCTAGCTTTGTATACATACAGACAGACAGACATTTTGTAAAAACCACTTTTTTAGACACGGGGGTCCCAAAACGGATATTTCAACAAAAATCTCAACATCGATTTTTTTTGCGGTTACTATACTTTCTCTATACTATAGTATAGTGAGAAAGTAAACATGAATTGCTGTTCCTTTGTAACCGCATCACTTGAGAACGGCTGGACCAATTTAGCTATTTTTGTTTAAAATATTCGTAATAATCCGAACTAGGTTTTTATATAAAGAAAATTTTTTAAATTTTCCCGAAAAAGTTTCAAATTAAAAAAAAAAACTAAACAGCCTCTTTTGTATGGACTCAAGACCATAGCGCACAAAAACAGCTGTTCGTGTAAAAAGCTTAGCAACACATCATGTTTGTTTAAGTTTACATTCATTACCATATAGCAACATTACTTAGCATTTATAATCGGTTTATTATACATCAAACCCAATCCAACAGCATTTTTAGGTTAGATTGACCAACTTAAAGCAAACAAGAACAAAAAAACAACTAAAAAAGCTTACTGTATTTTAATTCAATTCAATCATTGGTTGTTACATAATATATATAAAACAGCTGGTTTGGATCAAAAACTTAACATAATTTTAGGTTAGGCCTGCAATGAACCAAAACACGTTTATTTGCAACCAATTGTGCTAATTTAAAATCTGGTGTTTTACAATTCTTCAAAACTATTAGTTTTTTTAGATCAAGTAAAAGTAAACGAACAGTTTATTGTATTATCTATAAAAGTTTACAAACTATAAATCAAAATTTGTGTAGTAGTCTATATTCTTAAGTGGCATAAAAACCATTTTGCAGTTCGATTACTTAAGTCAATGTAATTAAGTGGAATAACTACCCTTTAAATTAAATCAAGCAATAGCCAAATTGGTTTAGCCGTTCTCAAGTGATGCGCTTACAAAGGAACAGCAATTAATTTTAAATGTATATACCGATATAAAATCGTACTGGCATGCAAAATTATACTTTCGTCCCTAAGTATTAAAAATATCTAACAAAATTAAAGGCTGCAGGTTACGCGTTTTAGTGTTCGAATAGCGAGTGACATTGTGGACTGTGGAGTCTGTATACAGTGCGGCAAGGTGGATGGTCCATGATGACATCACGTTTCCGAGCCGGGCGGCGGGGACCTGCGCGTGACCCCTACCGTGTATTCTAGTATCCGTGGAGCCACCCTAATCACACCAGATATTGATCAATGTTTCCTAACTTGTACGGTTTACTGCATTTATTGAACCAATAGACTGAATACCTCGATGTCTCAAAAGACATTGAAGACAATCTTAATTATTTTAGCAGCTTACAGTGGTGTTATTTATTATTGTAACAGACTACTTACCCTTCTCGGAGGCTGCTGGTATGTAAATTTAAAAGTAGCTCTGTAAGGTGCTGGTGGTTTGGTTGGGAAATACGTAGGACGCTGAAAAAATAACATTTACTTGTTAATTCCTATGTTAGATTAAACATACAAATATTTAAACCTTTTTGGAGTTATACTTATAATATAATCCCTACACTAACATGGTGTCAACACAACAAATTTACTAGAACAGTTGTTTACCATATTATAAGATATTGAATCACTACATTTCATGAAAGAAGGCTAAGAGCAGACAAACAGACTCAATGTACAATTACTGTTTAAATTTACGTTAAATCACAATCATTCAAATGTCACAACTTTTCCTAAATCTCTTTCAGCTTCCTCCCCTTCCCAACCCTCATCAACTATGACAGGTCAGTCGAGCGCCCGCCGTCAAATCGGTTCGATGGTGTTTAGTTTGTTTGCTAACATTCATTGAAACGAAACATGTCTGAAAAATATAAAACTACGCCATTGATTGCGAAGTTTAAACAAAACTTGATTAAAAGTGTTGAAGAAAACTCCACTAAAAGAAAAACTGTAATTGCCAAGGAATTTAACATTTAATGCAATATGTTGCATACAATTTTGAAAAATAAGGTTAAGTATGAAGAGGGTAGTGGGCTCAGTAAACTTTTAAGAGTGAAGAAAGGCGAATTTCAAGATTTGGATCAATAAATGTTGTTAAGTGATAAAACAGTGTTGTGATAAAAATTTGCCTATCAGTGGCCTTATTGTACAAGAAAAAGCACAGGAGTTCGCAAAAAACTTGGCACATGAAAATTTTCGTGCTAGTAATAATATAGATGACACAATGTCAAAAAAAGGAATTAATTATTTTTTAACCCTTGAGAACTCGCAGCGCGGTCTTTTCGACCGCACCTTTAGATATTTATGAGTTTTGAATATTTGACCTTGAGCAAACTTCTCCTCTATTCCCTCTTTTCCTTTACCAGTTAGTTAGGGAGCGAGACATGCAAAACTTTTAGTTTAGTTGGTGGCAAACAGTGTTTATAGTCCGTTTAATAAACCCTTGCGTTGTGTGCGGTTGTTTCTTCCGCGCGCGAATGTTCATGTTATTCATTTTTTCGTATAAACAATCATTTGTAAAATGTTTTTTTGTTATTTTTTTTAGATAAACTGTAAATAATAGGCCTACTGTATATATTATAGACTAAGTATTTTAGTGATTTTAGTTTTATAGTGCTTATAGGCCGTTTACTCAACCCTTGCGTTGTGTGCGGTCTTTTCTTCCGCGCGCGAGTGTTCGTGTTATTATTTTTTTCGTATACACAATCATTTGTAAAATGTATTTTTTTATTTCATTTTATATGTAAATAAGTTTTTTAATACTTTAAATTTTAAATTATATTATAAAATACAATTAATAACGTAGTTATTTTGTCCTAGCACCTGACTAATACAGTGCGGTCTAAAGCACCGCACGTGAGTTCTAGTGTGACAACATACTGCGCGAGTTCTCAAGGGTTAGAAAGGTTTGTGGTTGTGTTGATAATTCTGTGTGCACTACTTCAAGAAATGTTTATATCATACATTTTATGTAAAGTTAATTAGTTCTTTTTAGTATAAGTTAAATACATTTTTGTGTTTCTATCAGTTTTTCTATTACAACAATTTAATGTTCATTTTCATTTATTCAATTAAGTGTACAGCACTATGTCAATTTCTCTATGTACTGTGCATATTTTAAACGTGCATTTTTATTTACCAGTTACATTACAGTACATACTTTGTTACTGTAGAATAATAATAAAATGTACTTTTAAAACAAAACATGCTAGTGCGTGTTGATTCAAAATGCACTTGCTATAAAGGGGTTTCAGAAAAACAGTGACCTTGATAGTACAAACCTCAATAAGAAGAGTACCTTGATAACAAGACAATTTCCCAAATCCCCTTGAGAGTCTTGCTATCGAGGTTCTACTGTACTTTCCAAATAAGAATATTTAAAATTATATTTTTAGCTTCAACTCACCTCACGAACATAAATGAAATACCCTGATGCATTTCTATAACTGTAGACACGCTGAAACAAACAAAAAATTCATTTTTAATAAGCTTACTTTATTAAAATACTACAGTGTAATGTCTAACCAAAATGTATCGAGCATTTAATTTGACCAAAGTTGTAACATAACCTTAAACTATTAACAAAGTTTATTTTATTTTAACACTGTAAGACATTGTTATGATTAGTCTGGGATTCTGGATAGGTTTAGTTATATCAATTATTAGAGTTAGTGTATTTGATGTAAAGGTATTGACCAGCAAGATAAATCAGGAAATATAATATGGATGCGGAAATGGTAACAAGGTCGCGTGAGAGGTTTAACGCGGAACACGGAACTCGCATTGCTATAATTTGGTTTGGAGATGTCAACAAGGAAGCTATGGAGAAGATATATACTGGAGCTTGACGTACGGACGGGGCCAGTTTTGTGTGGAACGAGAGGCCGAGAAAATCCGACATTAGCTTCGCAGGCATCTCTAGACAGATCAATGTTTGGACCGTTGGAACATCCGGAAGAATTACCACGAGTCAAGGGAAGGAAGGACCAGGACGTATTGAAGACAAAACACTGAATAAGCGAAACAGAGTATTTTGGTCTATTGTTAAAGTCACGTTAGATTCAGGGTTTTGACATTAATAACATAAACGTAACTCGCTTTAGCTGCCGATATTGTACATCCAGTCTGTCTTGTAAACTCAATACCTGGCATAAAAATTTCATTAGATATTATTGATATCGGCTAATGTTAGGGAGAGGCGTGTTTACAAGCTGAGATAACTTGTGTAAGTAAATATAAGTATTACCACAGTAATTGTTATTGATCTGTCCCTTATTGTTTTAACTTGTTGTTTGAACCTGGGTAAAAGGACCTAAAGAATCCAACCCTACTAACATCCACCAGGATTATTGTTTAGCT
>JAGFPH010000239.1:486159-504565 GCA_018207615.1 Philaenus spumarius | reverse complement strand
GTTGTTTGAACCCGGGTAAAAGGGGCTAAAGAATCCAACCCTACTAAAATCCACCAGTATTATTGTTTAGCTGGTAAACATCGATAATCGACTTTCAAACTTTGTCGCTGAGGTGGTATGCTTCGATTATCAATGTTCAAAATCATGGCCGGATCTACATATTTTGCGCCTATTTGCCCCCAAAATTGCCGCCCCTCCCCACAATTAACACTAGAAGTATTAATGCTAACGTTTTTCTGAAGTCAAGCCATTTCGGTGTGTATGAAAGCAAATTTTCAAAAATTCGCCAAATATAGTAATTATAAACCAATCCAAAAGTTTTCAGTAGCTTTTTTGTAGAGAAAAAAAATTATATATACCAGTAAAAAAATTATTGATGTAAAATTTACAAAGTTATTAGCTCAAGAAACGAAAATGTTTAGTAACAAAAGGAAAAAGTTCAATGTAAAAACAATCGTAATTTAGTCCTGAATAGAACTGTGTAAAAATATTTATATATTTCAAATTTCTTACTATGAAAACACCAGTTCAAAGACTCCCAACAAAACTGGGCTTAGTATGAATAGTAATTTATTAATATACTCCTTGCCCAAATATGAAATATTATTATAAGAAAATGTAGAGAATAAATCAAAGAATTGAACTGTATACTTGTAAATTATTATGTCATAAAAGTATTTGACTTAGTTTTACTTGAATCACAAAATTAGATCAAAGGAATTAAACCTCTCATGGACGCATCAAATATGACGTTCTGTGTGAAAACCCGTTGGAAGTGCTACATCGGGAGCGTGAGAAAGTCGAGTTTTGAATATCCCATTTGTCAGTATTTCTCAGAACTGTACGAACAAAACCGTTAGAGTAAATATAGTTTGCTTTACACCAAACGAAAGATTGAACTTTGGTCTATAAATAGATATAAAAAAGTCTATAGAAATAATTCGAATTATAAGAGATATCTCAAACGCAAAATGTGCCGTTTTATTATTTGAAATCTGTCCAATTGTAAAGGTTTACAGACAATTCCATATCTATGGAACTATGCAAGTGACTTTTGATTGGATGGCAGTTCTAGAAAGTTAAAATCTTGACGAATCCAAATGTATTGTCCAAACTATATTACAGTCAAAATATCCCGGTTGAGCACCATTGAGCTTTAAGCCCGGTTTACACGCTACGATAAATCGTAAAAATGTTTTGTTACAATAAATCGAAAGTGTGAGTATGTTACATGCAACGATTTCTTGTCCAATCTTCATTGACGAATATTTAACTTTTTATAGTTCTTTCTTATAAACCGTACGCAATGCATTAATTTTTTTTAACAACAGTGTTTCTGTCTGCCAACGGATCAAACTCCTTGTATTTTTGAACGAGCGCTATGTGTGCAACGTCTGTTTTATTCCTGTCGGAGTATTCTTAGCTCTTAATGAGCCACAAGCAGGTAAAACTCCGATATAGTTCAATAAATTCAGCCAAAAACTATCGAGGAGTTTGAGCTGACTTGCTATCAATTGAATAAAAACAACACAAAGTAAAAAAACACGTAAAACGGAATCAACGAACTAGTGCGACAACCTTTTCGGTGAACGGCTCTTGCACTGAGCGATAAATGGGCGCTATTGTTTACACGTTCCAATTTATCGTTACGATTCGCAGAAATTGATGCCTGCCAGCACCAACCAACCAATCCAATTCCAAAAAATCGCTACAATGTCCTGTTTACACGCAATGATAAATTGTAACAATTCAATTACTGTCGGCAAAACGTTTACAGAAAACTAAAATTTTAAAACGATGATTACATATGTAAATATAAGTTTAAAAAAAAATATGTAAATATAAAAATTAAAGTTTAAATCATTTTCTTTCCAATGGTTTTTGTTTTATTGTGATTGGATGATGTTTAGTGGGTGAAATATTCAATACAAACTAGCGTTGTCATTGAGTGGTGTTAGACCAAAGCCTAGCGCTTTGACTGCTCAATAGGGTTAAAATCACTCTATACCAAAACCAAAATTGTCTCTAGTTTACATTGAATTTGCAATATGTTTTATTCATTACAAAAAAGTATTAATACTATTTTCTTTTTCCTAATTTGTTCAGGTTGATTTAATTAGTAGTAAAACATTTTTTTTTTATATTACTAATGAGTTAATGAGATTTTATAAAGCATTATTACAACAAAATATAATATAATATGTAGTTTGAATTACAAACAAATGTTTCATCTTTAGAGAAATATTATGCTCAATTTTTATTAATATTTCTGCATGATTACACCAACAGAAGGTGAGGAGGCTAAATCTAATTTTACTTTTACAAATTTAATTACGTTATTACGTAATTTTTACAAGGTGAAATTCAGAAGTGGTTTTGCACAATTATAAAAGACACATCAATTTAAAATCATGTATTTCAAGTTTATTATACATTATACAAGTTTAAACAATTACGTCCATCCATGTTGAGTTTGAAAACACTTTTCTTTAAAACACACTACACTATTATAGGCTACTACATTTAAAACTTTAAAAACAAAAGTACAGTAAATCAGTTTTACATTGAAAGAATCGCACTGAAGAGTTGTGCTGCAGCACAAGAACAGTGAAAAAGTGGTGTAGGTGAAACGCAAACAACAATAAAACTGAACGAATGACAAAACAGACAACTGTGATTTCTCGCCTTTCTCGGTGTTAGCCGAAGGCACGAAGTTTACTGATTCGCCACCGAATGGAGCCGAGGATGCACGAAGCAGCGGCCGCATCTCTCTCTCTCTCTCTCTCTCACACACTCACAAACACGTCAGTGTACAGGCGTCAACATTTAGTTTGAGTCAAACGAATAACTTGGCATTAGCTCATTCATAACTACATCTATGTCAGGCGCTCATACGCATCTGTTGTAAAACTGGAATGGAGTTTTAGTTTTGTTCTAAAACATAGTACTGTAATATTATTTCCGAAATTCCAGTTTTTTTTTTCGGTTTTGCCGCTCCTAAAAATTTGCCGCTATGGGCACGGGCCCACTTTGCGCCATGCTAAATCCGGCCCTGTTCAAAATATCTAACGTGCATTGGATAGAATAGTAGTTAAACAATGGCATATCCCAGAAAATTTGGATTTGTTGTAAACCTAATATTCCAAACTACCAGATTCTGTAATTTTTTTACAAATTCATGCTAAAATTTAAGTAAAAAATGTAATTTAGGTAGCAATGACTGTGATGTAATTTTTTACTCTCCCAGCTGATTTGTGTTGTGTACTAACCTCGAGTTTGTTATTTTATAACAGCATAATGCAAATTGTTTAGAATAACGTGAATAGTGGAGTGTTTTTCAAGGTCAGTAATGATTGTTTTTTCTGTTAAAACAATGGAAAGAGACAATTATAGAGATTGTGCCAGGGATTTGTGAGAACTTGCTTTGGCTGGTGTAATTAATTGATTAAGACAGTGAAAAAAATAGACCTAAGCGATACTAACTGTGAAATTATAAATATTTACAGGAATAATATTGATTGTACTATCAGTGATATATTTATCAGGCACAGGAAGTGATATATCCCCTACTGCATCTTTACCAGACTTGTTCAGCGCATAAACCTATTTCATAGTGTTTCCTAGGTTACGAAAAATGTTTAGTAATTGTTACGTTACATAATTATTTTAACCACTATTATAAATAATACATTTTTGGATTCATTTGAGCACTTCTATCTTAGATTTTGTATAGGTGCTTTGGTGATCTCTGTAGATTTCTTAGTCAGTCAATTATTTTATAAAAATTAAATTAAAAAATCATTTTTGAATAAAGAATAAAACTTACAATTTTTTACTTGATTCAGATTCTACATGGTATTAAAATCTGTGGTATATATATATAACACGATACCATTTCCACTTATTTTCAATTTTTTATAATTTATATAAAAATATGTTGCAAAATGACAAAAATTCTAGACAAATATAATGACCAGATCTAGGGTTAACTAAACTTATGTAATTATTATAAAATTAGGCTACCTTATTTCTCCGTCCAAACAATACTTATTCAGGGCTGTGCGAATAGTTCGAAAATCGAATCGAATCCGAATCCATCTCGGGATTCGATTCGGATTCGATAGTCGAATCCGCCATGCAAAAATATTCGGATTCGTATTCGAAAACGAATGCGCTAATCCAGATTCGGTTCGAAAAATCGAGTAGTGACAGAAAAGATTCGATAATTTTTCAAGTACGAAATGTCTAGAATTTGTGGGAAAATAATTTTTAAAACATAACCAAGTCGATTACATTCTCGAACGTAGTCTGCTGATAGATTTTCAAGTAGCGGCTTTCGGCTTTGATATTCGATATTTATTTCTAATGTGAACTGTCCAATCCGCGTTCCACCATCTTTCTCAGTTACAAAACAACTGCGTAAAGAGTAATGCGTTACATTGTGGAAATAGTCTGCAACGTTCCACGGCATCTTGGTAATAGGTTGAAATAACGTATTCAATTGGTAACGTATTAATGCGTGGCGGGAAAGTTACACTGCCAAGTGTTATTTGATGTAACGTTGTAGACAAAATTACTGAAACTATTAATTATTTGATAATCTGTTGTTGCGTTGCGGGCAAGTTATACTAGCTGACAGTCTTAGCAAAGTATTTATTTAATGTTAAGTTGTTGTTGTAAGGGTATTATTTTTGAAGAGGAATTATTTTGTAAAGCAAGACTTGAAATTAACACCTATCTGGAACGTTCCTCAGTCCCTTTCACTCCACTGCGTTTATCGCTTGACGTTACAAAAATAATAGGGTGTCCTACGTAATGTATTAACGTGGTAAAAGTCTGCAACGCATTATTATAGTATTTTTCTGCTGTTACGTTAAATAACGCCCACCAGCTCTAATTGCGTAAACTGAGTTGAAATTATTAAAACAAACATTTTGAAACTGAATCCTGATAAATTAAAGGAAAGTAATTGTTTTGATTTATATTATTATGGATTTCTGTTTTCTGATACTATTTAATAAGTTAATCAATTGTTAAAATGTTTAGTTTACCAAAGGAAGCCGGTTAACCTAATTTGCAGGTTTACTTAATAACAATTGTATTTTAAGTTAATCATAATATAGTAAAAAGATCGAGATTTGCCTTTTTGTTTTCTTTATGGTTTTGTTACTTGATAAATTTGATAACATACATTTTTTTCTGAAATTGGAAGTTGGTAGGCCTACTAGTAGGCTAGTTGAAAATGAAGCCTAGGGATTTTGTCTTCAATGCCAAAGTGTTTGTTAGACATAACCTATTGATTAGAGATATTATAATTTGTTCGAGAGGTTAGGCCTAAGTAATAACAGAGTAGGTACTGTACATTTTTCCAAATATCTTATGTCCTACTAGTACACATTTAATGGGGTAGGTTTGTTATGCTCCTTGCGAGTTTGGTATAGCCTAACTTCAGAATGCTTTAACTTAGCCTACCAATAAAAATAGTCCTTTATATTACATTTAATGTTCATGGTTAATAATTGGCGTAACTTTAGGCCTACTATTCAACTCTAGCCTAATACTTTTGCAGACAACGACGTTGTTTTACATTCTACTGTAAAATGTTGAATACAGATAAACATACTGTGACTAAATAGGTTAGGTTAGAACCTTTTAGGTAGGCTATATTTTTTATTATTATTTTTGCATTTCTTTTGACATAGGTTAGCCTAGAGTCGAATAGTAAAGTTGTGCCTTAATAATTTACTTGAGTTAAACATGATTAAAGGCCATTTTTGCAAATCCCTAAGTTATCTTAAATATATTGATTTCCACATGTGGCGCAAATGTAATGCCTGTTTACCAAGTATCCCTAACTTACTGTAACCTTACTTAAGTATCAAAAGTGTAACTAGGCCTTGGCCAGCTAGAGTACAATAAGTATCCTATGAAAATATCGATTAGCGGAACTATTGATATTTCGAGCTGTGGAGTTAAGCTTATATTATTATAGCCTACCACCACATTGAGATGTATCAATAGTAGGCCTACCTATTCAATACTTTTACCAGACGCTTATTGTACTGCACCCCTTAGGCTACCTTTTTGATATCTCTTTGAAGTTTTATTGTTAGCCTACTTGACATAGCCTTACATGAAACTTACACTCTTTCTAAAATTTGAAATTATTCCTGGACATAGTCTAGGAATTTTATTTCGACTTTAAGAAAAACGTTTTTTGTTTTTACAGAGAAAAATAATTTGTGCTTATAAACTTACAATACCACGAAACTTTCCTTTGCAATTCTTAAGTAGTCCCAATAAAATTATGTGTGCAGTGTGACATATACTTACTACTTACTTAATGGTAGTTAGAAGTGAAAGCCAGTATGGGTAAACACACAGGTAGTTGGTGAATACATATTAATAACATAAACACTGAAATAAAAATAAATAAGTGTTGGTGGACTAGACTAACGGACATATTTTAATGTAGTCACCAACCATACTTAAACTTGCAATAATGGTTTTAAGCAAATGTTTTGAATGTGAAAAAAGTTGTTAACGGCTTTGAAAAGTATCTTGCACCATGTTAGGTTGCTGTGAATTAAATGTTTCATTGCAACCTATAAGTGTTGCAGTATGATTTTTTAATTTTTGTAATTACCGAATCTAATTAGCCTATTCAATTTTTATTAACTAAATTGTGATACCAGTTAGTAGTTGTGTTCAAATTCCTAATAAAAAGAAGTTGGACTTGGGTTAAATTTTAGTTTATAATATAATTAAATTTTAAAATAAACTGCAACATTCTCATAAATAAGAATTTTTATAAATATCTTTCTAATTTAATATTCGATATCAATTCGATTAACTTTGAAGGATTCGATTTAGATTCGTAGATTTGAGATTCGATTCGGATTCGTAGACTTGAGATTCGGATTCGATTCGGATTCGTAATTAGCCTAAAAATATTATTCGGATTCGATTCGGATTCGTAATTAGCCTAAAAATATTATTCGGATTCGATTCGGATTCGAAATTACTGAAAAAATATTATTCGGATTCGGATTCGATCTAAAATTTGTGGATTCGCACAGCCCTGTACTTATTATCAAACACAGATTACAGGTTTCGGCAAAACTACATCACCATCATCAGATCCTCTCAAATTGTGTTAAAATTCTTTCACACATTCCATGAAGGCAAACACTTAAATTTAAAAATAGACACTCTTAATATAACTAATAATGAGTACTGGCTGAACCGTGCGAATATTTTGCAAGTTAGGAGTGTTATTTATGTTGGTTTATAACGATTTATAAGGCTGTACGTTAATTTAATCCCATTGATTTGCGTGATAGATTACACTTGCATATAGAATGTCAAAAATCTAACAGCTGTCATGTTAGTTAAACAGGTTGTTAATAGATGACGCCTTTCATTAGGACTCATTATGAGCTTTCATATAAAAGTTTTTTAATCAATTTTTGTAATGAAAACTTTAATTTTAAGATATATGTCTATAATTTGTCAATAACAGGGAACATAAGTTTTAAATTGATGTTTGGATCATTAATTTTGATGAAGAATTAAGGGAGATATGGTGTTGCCCCAAAAAAACACCTTTGTGAAATAATATAAAAGTATAGTTTGTTGTTAAATGTCCATCCCATCCATCAGTCCATCCTGAACTGTAATTTTTTTTGTAGGCAACCATGAGTCAGACATTCAACTATTTTTGTCTGCATTTCCAATGTCAATAAGGTCTAGAGTATAACTTTGTATCATGCTGGTTATGAAATATGTTTTTAAATATACATCTTAGAATAAAGTAGAAATGGGTCGATTCTCAAATTTATCGATTCCGATTCCATCGATTCCAATGACCATAAAATTGTAAAGGGAAGTAAACACTGTAATTTAATTTTAACTGCATGGTTCTTTGACGTTAATGTTATTTTTTAATATTGTTATCGAACTAAGAGGAACTTACATAAAACCGCTGATTTGGATTCATTATAAAATGTATATATATATATTTATTTTTTTCACTATACTGTACAAAAAAAGCTGTTTTCTATCTGTATAGACCTGGATGGAAAGCCAAGGAACATAAAAATCATGCATAATTCTCGGTTTTCTCGGTACAACTTTTTAACTGTCAAAACGGTTTTCCCGTACCCAAAAACATATAAAACATTATCCCACACAGAATTTTCAAAATTTTGATCCATAAACGTGATCCCAAATCGCTATGACATTTTAACTGTCAAAATTGGTTTTCTCGTACCCAAAAACATACAAACTGTACTTTAAAAATTTTAATCCATAAACGTGATCTCGAAGCACTACGATTTTTAAGTGTGAAAATCTGTTTTCGCGTACCCAAAAACATATAAATCAATACCCTACACAGTATTTTTAAAACATTGACCAAAAACGTGACCCCCAAAGCGCTACGACTTTTTAACTGTCAAAATCGGTTTTCCTGTACCCAAAAACATATAAAACGATACCCCACACTGAATTTTCAAAATTTTGATCTATAAACGTGATCCCGAAGTACTACGACGTTTTAACTGTCAAAATCGGTTTTTCCGTACTCAAAAACACATAAAACGATACCCCACACTGAATTTTCAAAATTTTGATCTATAAATGTGATCCCGAAGCGCTACGACTTTTTAACTGTCAAAATCGGTTTTCCCGTACCCAAAAACATATAAAACATTACCCTACACAGAATTTTCTAAATGTTGATCCAATATTTTCAAAAGTTTGACCCAAATACGTAACCCCGACGCGCTACGACTTTTAAACTCTCAAAATCAGTTTTCCCGTACCCAAAAACATATAAAGCGATACCCCACACTGCATTTTCAAAATGTCGAAAATACATTTATTTTTTATAAAAAGATGTTTTGATTAAAAGTATGTTGCTTTTTCGGTGTAGTATAATGAAAAATATTGTGCGTAACTCGCCCGGTATATTTTTCCGTGCTTGCATGAAAGTCCCGCACTCGGCTGCGCACGGAAAACCCCTATTTACCTAAACAATACAGACATTATAGTCAACCGCACAAACACAACCGTAACAAACTCGTAAACAACCTCGCTTAAAAAACTCATAATTATAACTTTAAACAACATTCATACTATAACCTATCAAATGCGAATTATGCGCACAAACATAGTAGAGGTGTTTCGGAAATACTGTAATCAGTATTTTGTATTCGTTACTTTGCAGACACACAAAGTAAACGCTACTAACGGCTCAAGGTAGCAGCTAAGGCTACTTCGGCTACTCTATTGTACTTTGGTGCAGTGTAGATTCGCGGAATACTTCGAATCCACATTGTGAGTCCAGTCCAGTACTGATAGCGTATTCGCAGTAGCCCCGGTAGCGGTGGAGATGGAATGAAGTGGACTGTAACGAGGAAATATAAACCCGGCAATCGCCGGACAATATCGGCGGCCGTGGCATTCGCGTGCACGAACATTTGCAGAGATCGGTGGTAGCCGGAATCGACTCGATGCCGATTCTAGTGCCAAGAATCGGTGGAATCGACTTTTGGAATCGAGAATCGACCCATATCTAGAATAAAGATATCTGGAATAAGTATAAAATTTGTGTGAAATTGCTTTTGTTACCGCAAATGATGTTGTTAAGAAAATGTGTACAGATACGTTTTCTTTGATTTCAACGTCCTGACAATGTTGTAGAGAAGCGATAACAAAGTGAGCAAGTAACAGTATCAGTGAGAAGCATACTAGATATTGAAGATAACGGAAATGCTGCTACTGTAAACCAGGTATGTTACACAGAGATCTGAAAAGGTTTTGTCAGCATCGGGCTTTTGGTTCATAGAACTTCACACCGCTGTAGCCACTATTGCTTTACTTCAAAGAAAGGTTGGCAACTGCTGTATTCATTCCATGAACTTTCACTACCTTATGCTAACATGTGGGGAATGTTGAAGGAAAGCATCTTCCGAAATAAGCCACTGGCTACCATCACGGAGCTCCATAAAGAAATAACTAGATAAGTTAGAAGCATGCATCCAATTTTCACTGACTTGTTTGAAGATCTTCAACAACGCTACGAAAGTTTCCTAAACCTTAATGGAGGGCATATATAACATGTGTGTGTTACAAACTAAAGCTTTCTTTTACTTTGTATATTTGTCTGAAAATTAAACATTTTAAACTATTACAATTTCATTTTATTTTGGCATTTACTGTATGTCAGGAATATCCATTTCAAAACCGTTTTCGCACAGATTAGTTTTTGTTAAAGAATTAACACTGATGGACATATGAAGTGTGATAAAAAAATACGGTGAATGAATGTTTATAGCAGCAACTGCTGACGCTACATCTATTTGATCTAATATGTCCGATAGCCTGATCTATTAGTTGAGACAGGCAGTGTCCAGTTTGAACACGTGCTGACTTGTCAGTCAGCGTCCAGAGCCGCTAGAATGAGGTCGTGTTTACCATGTCTGTCGCGCATCATGGATTTCGAACAACGCATTAACATTAAGTTTTGTTTCAAGTATCAAAAAAAGTACCAAAGAAACTCATGAAATATTAAAATTAGTTAATGCCGATAAAGTGGTAACTCTGAAGACTATTTACAAGTGGTATGAGCGATTTAAAAGCAGCCAAACTTGTTCGTTCATACAGACGAATGACTATTCGAAAGCTTGCCGAAGAACTTAACTTCTCGTACGCATCAGTGCTAATCATTTGAACCGATAATTTTAAAATGAGATGAGTGAATGCAAAATTTGTTCCCAGTCTTTTGACTGATGAAGAAAAGGAAAATCGTGTCTCAATTTGCACGGAATTGAACGATTGTCTTCATGCAGATCAGGACTTCACTGCCAAAATTGTAACTGGAGATGAATGGGTATGGAACGTGTTTGCAAAACGATGTGCAAAGAGAGACCAGAAAAATGGGCCAATGGCTACCTTCTTCACCACGACAACGCACTGTGCTTGGTGGACAACGGTTTAAAAACAACGAGGAACTCAAGACTGGAGGCGAAATTCTATACAGAAGGGTTAAAAACACTGGTGCAGTGTTACGAAAAATGATTAGAACGGAATGGAGATTATGTGGAAAAGTGAAATATATGTAGTAAACTAATACCGTCAATAGTAACCATTTCTCATGAGTTTATTTTTTACTGTATATGCCTCTAAATGGAAGACAATAACACTATCAAAATAATACTTACATCTTTAGGTCGAGAGTGCACGAATGGGGCGTACGGCTTTCTTGTCAGAACTTGATATTTCTGAAACAATACTGTTTTATAAACTTAACATCAATTACACTTCGTACAACCAAAATTCAATGCAATTTTATTAGTTTATTTGAAAAATGTTACACTATTTCTACTAAACTCTAACACTAACAATAAGTGTAAAATAATTTATATAAATAAATTAGAAAATCAACAGCAAACGCACTAACTCAATTTTAAAATGGAAAACACATAAATCTAGTTAATCATAAATATATATCTAAAAACAATTATACAATTTTGAAATTCTAGTTTGGCTTTAAGAAACCCTTCAACTGAAAAGTGATAGGAAGTGTTGATACAGTTTGCAGATGATACAACTCTTGTTTTTCAAGCAGACTCCAATACAAATTTGGAAATAAAGTAATTTGTGGAATCTAATACCAATCAGTAGTTTGTTTAGAATAATTTATCAATTAATTTTATGATAATTAGTTTCATGTATTTCGGACTAAAAACCAAAATAGCATTCTCGTACTATGCTTTATGTTTGTTAAGACATAATCTGCTTTATTTTTTATAATTTACCCATTTGTTTTCTCATGATTTACAGTCAAAATTCATGCAAAAAAAAACTGCATTCAATTTTACTTGTCACAGATTTGCTTTACTGTCGTAGATTTACATTTTTACTTTCTTTTAAAATACAATAAAACCTCAGAAATCAAAATAAAATATTATGTACAGCATTATCAAGTTTATAATGACAAAAATTGTTTTACTATAAATAATATGGTAGTACCAGGAAACCGAGCTAAAGCTCGATTATAAGCAGGGCTATGATTTCAATAACTATTATTGCAAATTTCCGTGAACATCGTTTAGGTTAGGCCTATAACATTAAACAACTAAATAAAGGGTATGTTTATTTAGCAGAAATATTCGTTGCCATGGTAACTATAAATAGATACAACATTAGGCTTACAGTTTAAAAGAAAACAGATGGTTATTGTAATGGCATTGAAAACATTTGCATCAGCTGTGCTTCGTTTAAAAGAAAACAGATGATTATTGTAATGACATTGAAAACATTTGCATCAGCTGTGCTTTGTATTGTTTAAAATGGACAAATTTCACTTTTTAATTTAATAAAAAGACGTAGAAAACGAATTTTCCCAGACTGGTGACCATTTCCAATCGATTTCTCGTGGCCAAAAGCCCCATATAAAATCAAAAATCCTTAGACGGAGATTCCATTTAGCAGACAGACAATTATCTCTCGCTTTAGAAGATAAGATTTATACTGCAACATAATACTGCATATTTTATAACGTGACTCTTTTTTCCCTTTTTTTCTAGTTTGGAGTTAGTACACAAACGGCATAAATATCAAAATCATTTTAACACACACAACTCAACAATTGTCAACTGATACGGTTTCGGTATGTTTTTCAAAAGTGAACATGAAATCTATATTTCATTCGATAAAAAGGGTTTTAATTAGTGACACTCAGGACATAAATCATTCATAGAAAAATCAAATGTAAAAGTACGGAATTGCTCCGGCAGCTGAAAAATTCAAAACGTATTTGTACGTAGTTGCTCCCAGAGGCGCATAAGAGTAACAATGTACATATACATTTTTGCTAATCAAAAAGGTTGCTCAAGGAGGCAGAGTCAGCAAAGTTACTGTGTATGGTTGTTGACAGCAAATTGAACTGGGATAACCATACTGACAGCATTTGCCGAACGCTATGTTCAGAAATTTTTGTGTTAAGAACTCTGGTAGCCTTAGTACTTTAATGAAAACCGTACTACGATCCTACATCTAACTACAGAGTCTTACTTTGGGGAGAGTTGTCCTTTCAAAATGAGCAAAGGCTATTTTTCATAATGCAAAAAAGTTGTAAGGCTCGTAGGATGTCTACAAAAGCTGGAATCCTGCAAAGGGATTTTCAAGTAGTTGGAGATACTGACAGTCCCCTGTGTGTGTATATCTTTCAGACAATGTTTTACTTAAAATTTAAATGTATTCCATTATTAATTAAACATGTACGACTACAAGACTAGGCAAGAAGGTTACTTACTTGTAACGCAACAAAGACTTAAAACTGCTTTCTCAAGCAAGAGTTACGCTTATTAATAAACTCCCACTAACAATTAATATTGTTCAAGACCAGAAAGCCTTTAAAAGGAGTTTTCGACAACTCTCGGTGTCATACTCCTTTTACTCGGAGGAGGAGTTAGTCAGCCACAGGTGGTAAATAAGATTGTTTATTTTTGCATGATTGTGATACGGATGTGGATCTGGTTGCTTTGTGGGGTGATGATAGTAAATTGAAACATCCTCTATTTATTGTAAATTTATTTTTAGGATTTACATTATGTTACGTGTATTATAACCAAAATTATGTTACTGACAGTGACTGCTTATAAACTGAATGCATTGGTAATGTGTTATAATTTGTCTAATGCACTGTTGTACACCTGCTGTACAAAGTATAATTGTCCTCAGCAAAAGAAATAAATAATTAACATTTTTGTTTTCGACACATGCTGTAAAAACTTTTAATTTGTCAATAGCAAAAATGAAAATAGTTTTAAAAACATTTTTGGATTCAAGACTGGGTAGGGACTTTCTTTTACCACAAATTGTTTTTTAACTGATTTTAGTACTTTTTGTATTGTTCCATACTGATTGCCCTTCTATAAGAACTTCTCAAAATTTGGAATGATAATACAGTAGAGTCCCGGTAATCTGAACTAATTGGGACCGAACACTGTTCGGATTAGCGGGAATTCGGAATAGACGGATTTCATGAATAATATCAACGTATTGACTTGATAATGGGTAAATAATGTGCGGGGACATCTGCTAATGGCAGCTCTATACAGCATTGATCGGCTTGTGAACAGGTTCAGTGAAAGTCGGAAAGGAAATGCATTTAAATGCATTTCCTTCGATTACTCATAGTGCCGAGACATTTCCTACCATTCTCCCTCCCGTATTTCAAACATATTTATAAATCACTGAGCACTAGTCTACACTCGATTCCACTTTCACTGTGCAGTACAGAGCGCCCATAAGCCATGTTATCCATACGACAGTTTCGGCGATAGTAGCCAACAAAAAAACATCAACTCCCATGCTACGCTCGGTCAGGTGACACTACCCGCATGACAATATGATGTTCCCTGTAATGGTAGTAGCATTTCTATTCTCCCGTAAGACCTGTACTGCACGGTGAACGTCAAATTGAGTGTAGTCGTATCTAGTTCAGTGTTTACTCTAGGGGTTTGATAAACTGTGTGCGCTTACTACAAATTTATTGATACAAACAGACCGACTTGGAGGAATAGGGGAATGCTCAAACTTTACCTCGCGCTATGCTATGCCAAGCAACACGCTTCATCAACACCAAATGATGTTATGTTCATGCGGCGATGGTGGAACATTGCATCCTCAAGTCGATTCAGTTAGTCTTTGACAGAAAAAAATCACTGACAATACTTCTTAAAAGTGTGTGTAAATTAGTAATGCTTTGAGTTTAGCAGTGATTAAAAATTATTCTACAAATAGTATAAATGGAGCCTACATGTACTGTAAGTAACCAGCTTTCATTCCTATTTCGTTCCAGGCGTTTTCATCAAGATTAGGCTCTATGCCTCTATTTAACTATTTTATATAACAATAAATGTACGTTTTTTCAAGAACGTCTTTTTACTTTTTCCTGTTTTTTAAGTTTAAAAAATCGGTATTTTTTCTGAACTCTGTTTGGAGTAGGCGGATTTTCAGATTAGCGGGACTCTACTGTAAAGTTAATGCTTTTAGTAAGCATTGGCACGTAGGCCTACGAGTATTTTCCAGGACCATATTATTTACATTTCAGAATTTTAGAATATATTTATTTCAATTCTAACAGAGCAATATTAATTTTGACCTGTAAAACCCCACAACTGGTAGTCCAGTACAATATAGCCTACACTATCACAGTGGAATTTGGTAAGGTGTCAATTATTTTAATAGAATACTAATATGCACTTGTGAAAACCTCAATTTCATCAAACCATCTGTTACACAGAAATTTGACACTTAAATTTTAAAATATAATACAAAAGTACAGTAAGCAGTTTGCTTTTGTAAGATGCTTGTACATGTATGTAGTCTATATAAGTTATAGTTGTGTTTAGAACGACTGTCGGTCATCATTTTGTAGATTTGAATGACTGTAGTAGTAATATGCATTTATTGAGAACTCAGTCGGCTGCAGCTCACTCAACCTTTTCTTTGAATTGTATATGATTTAGGCTTTAATATGTTTTTAAAAACCATCCCACCCAGGTTTTATTACATTGGAGTTTCCATTTTTGTTTCTTTAGTTTTTTTTTTATAGAAAGTTGTTTTACTTTTTTCTTTAGTTTAGTTTGATAATAATATTATGTTATTTCTTATTATTAAATTGTATCAATTTTGTTTTATTGGAATAATAAAAACCAATCAATCAGTCAATTTTAACCATATACATACTTTTGCCATTTGATGCGCTAGAGATTCTGTGACTGCCACCTGCTGATCCCAGAAATTACCTCTCTGTAAAAAAACAAACGTCATTTTAAAAACACATTTATTGCCTAGCAACACACTAACAATAAAAAGTCATATACAAAATTGTATTCTTCAAGAGTATGTGTGTAAAAATAATATTTTGAGCCCTTTATAAAGAGAGGTATAATTATTTAATTTATATGGAAAAAACCAGAAAGCAATAATGAAAATAAACTTTGTAGATTATTTTTACAAAATGAATTAGGCTAATGAAAGTGCTTTTCACATGTATACGAGTATTCTTTTACGCAATTCATACTGTACACAAACTGTCTGCAGGCTATTTACTGCTCTTTCTGAAATGCATCATGTTTTGCGCCAAGTTAATTTTTGTCACTCTGATAGAAAAAAGTGATAACATTTTGTAACAATCCAAAATATATTTAAATATATAGATAGGAAATTAATTAATTAATCAAGAAGAAAGAATAGACCTATTATAGATGTGATATTCCGTTAAACTAAAATAAATAATAGCCTACACCTCCGCGGCACCTATCGGAAATATTCGAAACTCTTCAAAAAACATTGGAACATATGATTTTCATACGGACGGCAATATAATTAATTCGGAAAACTAAAAGAACCAAAATTCAGATCAGGAAATATAGGGATGGCCTATAAGAAAAGATTTTATATAGAAGAAGTGTTTTAATTTAATATGTTAAACTAACTACTTATTATTATCTTTTTAAAAGTTTTAAAAAAAACAAGAAATTTTCAAAGCTAACAAAGGAAACCTGTTATTGTAAATAAGTAAATTAATTTTTTTTTTAAATATTGAAGAAAAGATACGATTTTATATTGGTGAAACTTTTAGATGAAACTGCATCTTATTAAATGTTTGATTAATTTAACATTGAATACTATTGTCAATTTTTTTTTTAACGTCCTGCTGTTTTGCACTTAAGGCTAATGAAGATTGGACCTACAGTTTTACATGGAATCCGAACCACAGCCAACGATGTCTGTTAAGAAACCATTTAGGAAATTATTCGGGGTCTATGGGAATTGAACCCGGAACTTTTCCATTGATGGTTGCCATGGCGATTGATAAAACTTTGACGCCTTAACAACCACGGCCATCGTGGCTTATACTATTGTCAATAATAAAGTTTCATATATATATATATATATATATATATATAGCCCTAAACGAATGTTAAATATTGAGAAGACTATAATTGGTAAGAATGTTCTAATTTATAACCTCATTTCAATTTTGTTATATTTGTTCTCCGAACTGCCAAGAACCGAAACTTTTAAACAAAGTTTCGAAGATATATGAAACTTTTTTATTGACAGTAGTATTCAATGTTAAATTAATCAAACATTTAATAAGATACAGTTTCATCTAAAAATTTCACCAATATAAATTCGTATCGTTTCTTCAATATTTTTCTTTTTAATTAATTTACTCATTTACAATAAACTTCCTTTGTAAGCTTTGAAAATTTCTTCTTTTTTTTTAAACATATGTTTTGAAGTGATAACTTCTATTGGCCCGTTGGGCACTTTCGACTTGGCTATGTTTTCGAAATCTCGCGTCACGCCAGATTTCTCGCGAGATCTTGCATCAAGCCAGATTTCCCGCGAGATCTCGCGTCACGCCAGATTTCTCGCGAAATCTTGCATCACGCCAGATTTCCCGCGAGATCTCGCATCACGCCAGATTTCTTGCGAGATATCGCGTCACGCTTTTGTTTAGACACAAGTCAGATCGTGGAGAGGGAATATTATTAATACATTATTTACATTTATTAGCATAGCAATCAAATTAACACATAAGAATTAGTTAATATAATATAACAGCTGATTTCGCCCATCATCTGTAATTCTTAAACAAAACCCAGCGTAGATTATATTTTGGGGTTATGTTTACAACTTCAACCATTAAAATTTCTTGTGATGTTCATTTTCTTATATATTAGTTATACAACTAATGTAGGCTTCTATATCTATAAGTTATATGGGCTTCTACACGTTATAAGATTTGCTTTGGGGTTATAAACTGTATATAAAACTAACCTTTGATCATCAATACATTCGTTTATACAAATTTAAAGAAGGATACCTACTGTTTAACTTCGCAAACATTCGTACATCTTTGTACAACATATTTGATTATTAATTTCTTTACTGTAATATTAACAACTTCTAAATCATTTGATCTATCAATATGAAATAAAAGGTAACTAAAAGATAATATTTTTACCTTTCTTTAAATATATAATAACGGATATAAATAAACAATTTGAACAAATAGGCCTACAGTTTTATAATCCTTATAATTGTACACATTTACCGAGTTAAAAATCCCCGTAGTCATAGAAGTTATCACTTCCAACGTGTGGTCTTAAGCACACCCAGTTAATTTTTTTTCCTCTTTCCTTCTTGACTTTTACCGTATGTATTATGTGTATGGATTAAAATGAGATGAAGTATGATATGATTAAAATTTTGTATATTCCCATAAATTTTGTTAAAATACATTTACAAAGATAATAATAAGTAGTTAGATTAACCCTGCAGTAGGCGCGCCGTTGTTTACAACACATTAGGGCGC
>JAGFPH010000239.1:451092-472885 GCA_018207615.1 Philaenus spumarius | reverse complement strand
CATCCCGCTCTCGGTTGCCATTGCGTGAAGTGACGGTGAATCGCCGTGCACCATTATAATCCTGTTTTAGTCAAGTTATTAGTTTCTAAAATATCCAACAGATAGCATATATATGCATCTTGTTCTCCAAGCTTCAGACTTTCTTTTGGTTATATTTTCATCTTCCATGGTCTGCCCAATCGGCAAAAACGATTGGCTGAAAATTTCAATGTACCAGCTGACGACGCAAACTCTGTGTTGACAGCTGACTGTTTTGTTTATTTACATTGTCATCTTACAACATGTTTTGATTATTTTGAATTCTATTACTCAATTAGAAAGAGTTGTTTTATAATAAAATGTGTAACTTTTTATTTGTTGATGAGTGTGGAAAGGAATTGGATGAAAGTGTCTTTCGTAATAAGACACTATCTGTTATCTTTTTTCAGATAATTTCATTTAGTAATAAATTTGAATTTATTGTGTTGCCTTGGACTGTTAATTATATTGTTATAATTACCTTGTATTAGCTGTCTTCAGTCCGTAATTGTAGAATATAGCTACAGCGCTGTTTCGCCGAACACTGTCGGCTTCGTCAGGCTTGTACTAACACATACACGAATACATAACACTAACACACACAAAATCGGAGTAAAACTCGTCGTAAAAATTTAATAAAAATGATTGTGGCCACATTATTACGTTGTTCATGTCCAGCTGCAGGTAGGACATTAGATGTGGACAGAGGTTATCAAGTTGATGTGGACAGATGTGAACGACAAGTTCCAACCCTATATACGACATCATATCGCCAAAGTCAAGCAAACATAACAAAACAAATAGATCCACCATTGGTTCAAACTTTCAACTTAATTATCAGAACATACTGATAACCTCTGTCCACATCTAGTGTCCTACCTGCAGCTAGACATGAACGACACAATAATGTGGCCACAAACATTTTTATAAAATTTTTACGACGAGTTTTACTCCGATTTTGTGTGTGTTAGTGTTATGTGTTTGTGTATGTGTTAGTACAAGCCTGACGAAGCCGACAGTGTTCGGCGAAACAGCGCTGTAGCTATATTCTACAATTATGGACTGAAGACAGCTAATACAAGGTAATTATAACGAATAAATTTGAGTCTTAACCAATATAATGTATTTTTTTCAAACCTATAGTCAATTCTAATTAGAAAAATAACAAAAATTTTATACAAAAATACCAAATTCTGTCTAGAAATAAATATGTAGTAAACTATGTGAAAACGTCAAGAAAAAAATCGTTTTTTAGCCCGGTGTGGTATTAAAAAAACTTTAAGCGAATGGGTTAAGCTAAAGGTAATAACAGCATATGTACATACAATATTGTAGTATTTACTATGTTGGTATAGGATGCCGGGTTGAACAAACCAATTAATTATTACACATAACTTAACTATTATCCTTCATCCGATTGTTTTGACAGTTACACCATCCGATAGGGAATCAAAAGGGCTATTGACATTTTTTGTTAAAATGTATGGTTTTCAACTAATTAAATTTAGGTTTGAAATTTTTAAACCGCCGCCATTGTGAAACGTGTGATTGAATTTAATCGCTTATTTTTCTTGAGATAAATCATTGTTAGGTTAACCCTAGAACCGGCAATGTTAACGAAAATGGATTTTTTGGCGTGTGCAAGCATTTATTCAAAAATTCGCCAAAAATAGTAAATGAACCCCAATCCAAAAGTGTTCTGTAGCTTTTTTGTAGAGAAAGATTCAAAGAATTTGTATATGCCAGTAAAAAAATTATAGATGTAAAATTTAGAAAGTTATTAGCTCAAGAAACAAAAAATGTTCAGTTACGAAAAATAAAAGTTCAACTTTAAGTCTACATAAAAAGTAGTAAAAATTTTTTGTAATTTTTTCCATAAATGTAAAAAAGTTTCGTAATTTAGTTCTAAATAGAACTGTATAAAAACATTTAACATTTTCAAATTTCTTATTTTGAAAACACGAGATTTTATGTTCTTACTACAAGTCTGCTATCAAAAGTATGCCAAGTTAGAAACGTAATTTACTAATATATGCTGTGCCCAAAAATAAAATATTATTATAACAAAGTGTAGAGAATAAATCAAAGAACTGAACTGTATACTTGTAAATTATCTTTTCATAAAAGTGTTTGACTTAGAAGTATTTGAATAACAAAAGTTAGAAAAATATAGAAAACTCTCGTCTGTACAAGATGCGCGCGCATTCTCGTATGTCTCCCTATGTTGAAAAAGTCCGTTACGCTACAGATTTGAACGTTAGGTGAGACCGTATTATCAGTCACTTTCCCACGGTCCTACACAATAAACTGTTCAAATATAGCAAATTTGGTTTACAGGGGAAGTTAGCTTGAAGAATTATCTTTACAAAGATACCAAAATATCTATAAAAAACAATTGAGGTCATACAGATCTCACGTGAAATAAATAACGCTGTTTATTGGTTGGAAAACTGCAAAATTGCAAGGGTCTACAAAACCCCTTCTAACTTCAATACTATTGGTCTGATTTTTGATTGGATGAAAGTTTTGGATAGGGGAAATTGTGATGAATCCATTGGTACATAGGTTTAACTAAGACAACCTACTGGGCGGGTTTTAGAGATTGACGAAAGTTGAGTTATTTCGTTATGTTTTGTATGAATTTTCGGGCGCCGATTGATTTGTAGAAAACTAATAAACTGCAACGATGATTACGTATGTAAATATACGTTTTAGAAAGAAATTGTAAATACAAAAAATAAAGTTTGAAACATTACCTTTCCAATGGTGTTTGTCTTTTTGAGATTGGAAGATTTTTAGTGGGTCAAATATTCAATACAATCACGCGTTACAAATGTGTTGTCATGTGTTGCCGGTTCTAGGGTTAAACTTCATGCCAAGTTTGAACTTAATCAGTCAAACAATTCTCCAGATATGAATTATTTTGTAAAAAAAAACAAAATGGCAGATATCTGGAAAACAAAGCGTTTTCGGGCCAATGTTTTCATGAACTTTTTTTCTTATTTTTAGCTGTAGAATGAGCCCTTGAGACATTGCCGCACAGTTCTGAATCACCCTGTATATACTAATTAGAAAACCTAAAGCAAGAGGACTAGGCCTCTATGTCAGATATCTAACATGAAAATACAACTAAAATACAATACTGCCTTTTCAGAAACATAACAGGGACTGCTAACCCTGAAGCAGAAGTAACCTGCAGTAAAAGTTAAAGTAAACACTCTCCCCCCTCTCTTTTAGGATCCTGGCACGGGCACTAGTTATAGAGTCGTCTTGAGGTTTATCTGATAAAATATCAGCCGCTTTAACTTTTATGTAGGCTACTTTTATTTTCTATTATTTTTAGTTCTTGTTTAAATTAAGGCAATCACAATGGCCTAATTTCTGCACTAGTCTGACTTTTCCATCTAGAAAACGCTAACATTTTATAGGATAAACCTCTGGAAGGCGCTATAACCAGAGCCCGTGCCATGACCCAAAAGAGAGGGGGAATGGTTATTTACTTTAACTAGGTATCATCTGTTGACACGGATGAGACAGATTATCTAGCAAGACATGAATGCAGACCGTGTGTGGAATAAGTGTTAAATGTAAATGTTGTGTAGAAGTGTGACGTACATGTGTTGCATTACCAAAAAACTATACACATTCGCCAATTTAAGTTAACATCGTATTATATTGGCAGAACGTGATGTAAACAAAGAAGAAAAAGCAAAACAAAAAGTATTGTGAGAAAAACAAAAATGTACACAATTTAAACATATGTTTACACTCTGGTTGTGATATATATGTAAAGTCTTCAGTTTTGGAGTTAAGAAATCAAATAAAATATTTCAGAATTAACTTTATCGTTTAGAACAGAATCTGAAATTCTGAAACAATGGTTGTAAAAACAAATGTTAGTATTGTGAGTTTTGTATTTATTTGTTTGTTTGTTAGATAGGCTACATTTTTAAGGAGCTTTAATTTGAAGTGTCATGTGTCCATTACAAAATTTCTGAAATAGGGTAGGTGATGGAAGGAAAAGTGGCGTTTTGGTATTTTGTAAATATATTTCCAACTAAGGCTCCCTCAAAAAGTAAAGAACTGCTGTGAAAACATATTTTGCACGCCTATTTTTGTATTTCAAATAATATACTTGGTAAGATTTAAAAAAAAAACTCTACCTGATTAATCTTAAAACTGTATTACTATTCACTCACCATCTTCTGTCTTCGACGAATATTAAGCCTAGGTATGTTGGGTTCTTGAAAGGTCTCCTGTAACAGCAAACACAAGTAAAATATTTTTTTATAATTTAAAACTCATCATAATTAGGAGGGAGGAAGAAGAATATTTTTAATTATAGGGACTCTTGCACGAACCTTTGTAGAGGACAGTGTTGTCTATTCCTCTGGCAGACACAAATTGAATAATAATTTTTTTTAAAGTAAATGTGGGCGATCGTGGGACCCCAGTCAGGAACGAAGTTCATCACCTCTTTTCTTCAATTCTTTTACCAGCCTTAACCCTATAAATGGCAGACTGCACTTTGGGACGCTCTCTCTCTTTGTAGAACACAACAAGCTCGAACAATAGCGAGAATTTGCATATTCCGTTATTTAATACACTTAAAATCATCCAATCGTAATAAAACCGCCACCGCTGGAAAGCTAATCAATTAAACTTTAATTTTCGTATTTAAAACTTTTTTGTAAAACGTATATTTACCAACGTAATCACCGTTTCAAAATTTTAGTACGCAAATCAGCTGTGATTCACGCGTCAATGAACCCCGTATACTGTCAAGGCTTTGTCTCATTTTCAACGGCCTGCAACTACTCACAGAAGTCATCTATGAAGAAGATCATAACAGCATTGAATTCAGCAGACGATTCTCTTTAAAATGGTGTCTTCAAATCACATGTTACTTTGAAAACAGCTGTTCTACAGGATTTACGGTGAAAGCTTGTAATTGGTCATAGATTTGGCCAATATGCAAGCCTGTTTAGAATTGATTCTTACAGCCTTATTCGATATATCCCTAAAATGTATAATATATGGTTTTAAAGAGAAAACTTCACAGTTTTTATCTATGTCCAATTCAATACATTTAGATTTCATAGGTTGGTACCAATGAACTTCTAAAATATTCTTACAATGTAATTTTATCAGCCGTGGCAGTTCGTCTTATGCGTCAGTTATTTGTTTTGTGTTATTTTATGGTTATTACAGTTTATAAAATAGTGTTACATTGTGTTTTAGTTATAAATAAATAAGTGTAGATTGTGTTTGAGTGAAATTAGGCTTATAACAGAGTTCTAATAAAACGGTAAGTGAAGAAAAAAGATAGGCTAGAAATAAAGTTTTAGGTTAGACTGCCGATTTGATATTTTTAATTTTTCATTGCGAAATGTAAAGTTATTTGAAACCAGGTAGAATGCTATTCGATTCTACATTTCATTCTCAAATTTTTGGTATAAAAAGAACATTGTTTGAAGTAAAAAATGTATAGGCCTAGTCACTTTGAAATTAGTCATGATTTGCAGGTTATGTAGTAAAAACGTTCAAAGTGTTATTTTCAACTAAACAATTAATTGTGAAATTGAAATATATTTTTACATATTTCTATTTAGAACTAAATTATAAAACTTTTGTGTATTTTGAAAAAAATTACAAACAAGTTTTACTATTTTTTATGTAGGCATAAAGTTGTTTTTTCCTTCCGTTTCTGAACATTTTTTTGCTTTCTAAGGTAGTAACTTACACAGTTTTAAAAGAAACTCATTTTTAGTGGCGTATTTGAATTCTTTCTACAAAAAACCTACAAAACACTTTTAGATTGTGGTTCATTTACTATTTTTTAGAAATTAAATAAAAATGCTTGCAAAACGCTAAAAACCGGCTTTTCAATTTTTGCTATAGCACTGCCATATGAAGGGTTAACGGCAACATACACACATTATTTTAATCTTTCAATTACTTAGAAGACTTAAAATTACTTTCTAGGCCTAACCTAAAATTATTGTATACATGTTGCCGTTAAGGCAGGTAAAATAAATTAAATATTCACACAATAATTTTAGGTCAGGCCTAGACTGATGAACCTTCATTTTATGTTTATTGAATGTATTTCAGCTCTTGACGATAATATCTGAGCTACGCCAGATACCAATCGTCCCTTAATTTAAATTGATTTACCAAAACACATGATTCTTAAATGTATTTACATTAATTTTTGTAGCAAAAAAATAAATTGATAACGCTTTTTTATTACGTGTATTTTCTATTTGTATTTGGCATAACAACCAATTTGATAACGCTTTTTCGTTACTCGTATTTTATATCTGTCATTGCCATAGCAACCAATTAATAATACTTTTTTCCGTTACGCATTACATTTTCTATTTGTTAACTCCTACCACAACTCGCATTAAGGAAATTCGTTCCAAAAAAAACATCAAGAGAAAGAATTAAGTTGTCACTACACCTGCATTTATTACAAAACATATTTAATATAAGAAAGTTACACCTGGTGCTGGTAAAATACTAAGCACACCTTTTGCCATTTTGGGTGAGTTAAATCCAGTTTTACTCTACATCAGACCATCAGGCTTCTCTTCTTCAAAATTAAAATTATCTACCAAACAAATTTCATTACTACTTCCAAAACCTCAACAAATCAGACCAAAAGACTCTTTGTTTTAATTTAGTTCCACATTTGTCAATCATTCCATAACTATCATTCATCCTTCATCAGCCTAAGCCTAGAATAAGAACTCATTATGCAGCATTGTTTGATATTTAAGCGCTTTATTTGTTTTACTGAATCACTAGAATAACTTGAAAATACATTACAACCAGTAAGCCGGCAAAAATTATAAACTTTGAACCGTAGATCTTTTAATATTCAGTTGTACTAAATTTGTATTATTCATTTAATAAACCATTTGTAATCCCATTCCGCAACATATCTCTGCTTATTTTACAATCAACGTTAAACGTGAGATTGAATACAACACACTCATTTACAATTCTAACAGTATAAGTTTTGTATGAACATTATTTTTGTTGATTTCAATAATGAAAAATGCTTTTGCAGGCTTTAGTAACATTATTTACTGGCTTACATCAATTTCGTAAAAATCTAATGTTATTTTGATTATTGTTAATCACAAGAATTGAAAAACAATTAGTAAGCAGGTTGTATGAATTAAAAATTAAACCCATACAACCTAAATGTGTTAAGAGACATACCACGTTTGTGCTCTGCTTTTTGAGAGTCAAAATCTAGATTATACAAAAACTTACAACAGTTGTGGTTTTTCTTAGCATCTCCCATATTGGATGATCTGCCATTCCTGTAGGACGGTGGTGCATCGGAGTTGCCTAAGCAAACACTTACATTAAGCATCATTCTTATAAATTATTTAAACATGTGCTGATAATTTAAGTACTTTGAAATTTGTAATTTTTACTTCAGAATTTAAAAAATCGTCATTTCATTTAGTCCTTTTGACAATGTATATTACATAAGAAAAGTCATTAAATTTGATATTTAAACAAAATATTATAAATAGTACTCAGATTTAATTTTTTAAAACATCTAACTATAAAAAAATAAAATACAAAATAACATTAATTTATGAAATGGCTAACATATCCTTTTTTAATTTTAAAATATATATAGCCTACACCAATACAGTATTTTAAACAATCCAAAAACTATAAAACATTAATAAATTAAATACAATTTTAGCAATACATTTAAAAAAAAAACAAATACAGTAAAAATTACGTAATTGACAACCATACTCAGCAGGAATTCACACCCAACTAATAAATAAAAGTCAATGCAGAACCTCCTCCGCAGAGTAAAAAGATCCAGACAACAATAGTTGTCTAAAGCAGTTTAAAAGAAGTATAACTTTTAATACTTTGGGAGAGTTTACTCATCAATTTAGCACCTGCTTGTGAAGAAAGTTTACTGTACACATTTAACCTGTGCTGTCTAGCAGGATAATTACAAGCTTGTCTGGTGATGTAGTGTTGCGGGGCCCAATGAATGTTCTTTATACAACCCGCTTGGCTAACTAACTATTATATTAACTATGTGAGAGGAATTGAAAAGATACAATCATTAAAATTATATTCACTTTATATTGAGTATCCCCAATTTGACTTTAATAACCCAAAGAATTGAATTACTATTATATCTCATTCCCCAAAATTCACAAGATTATCCTCACTTTTATATCTTCCTTGAACCTTGGGATATATCGGTTCTTACTGGTCACGTCCTCTTCCTCACTTCACTACCGGCCAAAAGACTGGTTTTTTTGTTCTTCCCCCTCTCCTCAGTTTTACTTGCTTTGTTGTTTATTGGTCTACTTACTCTACCTGGTATGTCAAAATGTGTCTATTCACCTAAACTAGTTCATTCAACTCAAAACTAAAACTAACTTCTGTAACAGTAGTCATATATGCCAATATTCTGGACGTAATCACACTTAAATTAAAAATATAGCAACACTTCAAGTATGCATATACAGTAGAGTTCCGGTAATTCAAGTCGCGAGATTCCGGGGTTCCGTATAATTCGAGCCACAAATAGCGCCTTCAATATACAAAAATACCATAGAATCAAACTTTTCCCACTCCTTTCTTACAAGGTCACTCGACACCAATCCAAATATGTCTAAAAATAAATCAGTCCCACTACTTTATTTGTTTAATCAATGATTTGGATGCAGCACTAAGTGATCAACAACTTGAAGCTACTGCAGCCGTTACCGTATTCTGCCGTTGGCGAAACATCGCTGCTCGTAAACGTTGCAGTGTAGTTAGACAAAAAACGATTTATGATTTCCTCGGTGTTCAATACAAAACAGTGTATTCTATACACTGTTCAATACAAAACAAAAATTCTATACGAGGGCTATAAATGGTAGTTTTATTTTAACCTCTGCATACTTATTCCGCGTAATCCGAGTTTCTCATAATTCGAGGTACTCTCGGTCCCATTCAACTCGAAATATCGGGACTCTATTGTACATGGAAGTGTAAATACGCCAAGCCTCTCTAAAACACTTTTACATGTTTCAGTTTGTCCTGCTATTAGCCGATTGGCCTTCTTTTGCAGGACAAAAAGTCTATCCATATTCTGAACTGATGAGTTTCCCCACAGGAGAATTCCATAGTTCAGATATTATATAAGCACATAATAAGCAGTTAAAAGAATATACAAACCGCAGTACAATTTAAAATTTCCTGGTGCAAAAATCCCTGAACTAATTTTAGCACTAATACAGTTAATTTGGTCATGCAGGTTAAGTTATTAATTATCTATAATAATACCCAACAACTTGACTGAATTTACTTCTTCAAGCAAATTTGTCACCCAACATGACACTTGGTGTCTGATTTTGGCTTTGTATGATATTAAAATACATGTACTTTGTCTTGGCTGGATTTACTGTCAAATTATTCTCTTCAAGTATTGACCTGTTGCATTGACTTGTAAAAAAGCCTTATGTTCCAATTTTTCTACTGAATTTGCTTACATACTCAAAGTTGTGTCTTCGGCAAACTGATCTATTTGTCTATCTGGTTTGAGATAAATGAAGAAAAACCTTTACTCGCACCTCAATTGTTTTCTCATGGCCTATTGTATTATCCGAGGTCTGCCCATTCCCAATTACCTAGGATAATCGAGGTACTACTGTATAATTCTTCACTAATGCAACCAAAGAGCTACAGTACTTTATTGTAAACTGAAAACTCTTGAATAACCATAGAAGTGTAGTGTTGTAGCACAAGTTTTTGGTTATCTGAGGTCTGCCCATTTCCAATTACCTAGGATAATCGAGGTACTACTGTATAATTCTTCACTAATGCAACCAAAGAGCTACAGTACTTTATTGTAAACTGAAAACTCTTGAATAACCATAGAAGTGTAGTGTTGTAGCACAAGTTTTACTACAGTACAATAAAAAAAAATTCTGGATGTACAAAATGAAGATATGCTTATTTTTTTTACTATGTCCTAAAATAAAATGTAGGTATTGCAGTCATATACAGTACATATTCATTGACAGTTCACTCATGCAGAAATTGCAGATTTTGAAATACGGTTCAACAACTACATCAGAGCGTTTCATTGTCAAACTGTTAAGGCGAATCAATTTTATCTTTCACTAGGGGAGACCCCTGCGTGCTCCGCACGCCAACCCCCAAAGGTACCTTCTAAAAACATATGTTATGTTTTATTTATAATAAAGGTGTAGTATTAATAATAACCTCAAAACTAAGATGGTAAATATTGTTAAATGTTCAAACCAAATTATTTCTTATATTTTATAACAGCAGTTAATAATGGTTAAAAGAACCAGCAAGGCTCAGGTTTACACTTTAAAACCCTAACCTAAAAGGTGGAAATACAAAAATAATTGCTTCAAATTTTGAAATCAGCTGTTAATGGAAATATTAAAGCAGCTATGTTATCTGTTATTTTATTCAATTGGTTGCTATGGTATTAAATGTAAATACATGTGTTGATTTATCATTCTAAACCTAACCTAAGATTTTTTTCCGACTAAATTTACAAATATATTTAAATAAAAAAAGGTTTTTACCGAAATTAACTATAGCCTATGTTACTCAGGGATAGTGTAGCTTTTTATTAGTAAAACTATTTTTTCAATCGGTTCAGTAGAGCCAGAGATTACCCCCTACATACAAACAAACAAACAAACTTTACCTCTTTATAATATTAGTATAGATATCAAGGCTATCACATTTATTTTATGTATTAACTTAAATGTTGGAGTTCCCTAAAAAATTATACGAGGAAATGTCGGAGAGAAATTTTAAACTTTTTTACCACAAACATCTTTTACGGTATCCGTAAGTGAATGCAATTCGTTATATTTTAGAGTCTAAATCTGTTTTATAATATTATAAAGTTAAGTGTATTTCTTCCACCCGTATTATAAACTAAATATTACCATAAAATTTTACTGATGTTTTAGTTTTCAATAAGAAATTAAATCACCAAAATGTTAAAACTACTAAATAATTCTGGTAGAATCAAAAAATGTCTTGACTTTTTATGCCTAAATTTGTCACATTCAGAGATATTCTTACTAGTTTATTCACTTACTGTAGAATGCGCCAGTGTACTGCTGTGTGCTGTCGAGTGGGTAGACATTGCATGTGAGGTCTGCAATTGGAAAACAATACAAGTTAAGAAAACATTTAAGAAACAAGTCAAATTCAATACGATTTATGCTACTGACCAATAAAAACCAGGTAGAAATCTATACTCAATTCCACGTTCGCCGTGCAGTACAGGTCTTACAGGAGATAGACATATGCTACTACCTTTACTGAGAACATCACGTTTATTGTCAACTGTCCGAGCTTTGCATGGCAGTTGATGTTTTTTAGTTGGCTAGCATCGCTGAGACTGTCTTTGGCTAACATGGCTTATAGGCGCTCTGTACTGCACGGTGAACGAGGAATCGAGTGTATATTACAGAATTCTACAAATATTTAATGAGTGTAAATCAAAGTTAAGAAGGCTATCAGATTTATTTTATGTATTAACTTAAACGTTGGAACCATGTCAAAATTAAAATTAAAAGGGGAAATGGCGGAGAGACATTTTAAACCTTTTTACCATAAAGTTCTTTTACGGTATCCCTAAGTGAATGCATCTCGGTATTTTTTAATCCAAATCTGTTTTATAATATTATATAGTCCTATACATTTCTTCCACCTGTATTAAAAACTAAATATTACCATAAAATCATATTAACATTTTAGATTACAATAAGAATTTAAATTTTCTCATTAGTTTATTCACTTACTGAAGAATGCGCCAGTGTACTGCTGTGTGATGTCGAGTGGGTAGACATTGTGTGTGAGGTCTGCAATTGGAAAACAAACCAAATTAGGAAAACATTTAAGAATTAAGTAAAATTTAAAACGATTTATACTACTGACCAAAAGAACTTGGTAGAAATCCAAGTTATGAAATTCTACAAATATTTAATGAGTAGGCCTATATTACAATCAACTCCCATAAAAGTGAGTGTACGTTCGTTAAATATGTATAATATAACAGCTGATTTCATCCATCATCGGTAATACTTAAACAAAACCCACCGCAGTTTATACTTTGGGGTTATGTTTACAACTTCAATCATTATAATTTCTTGTGAAGTTTTTTTTTTTTTAATATGAGTTATGGAACTTATGTGTGCTACAATACGTTGTAAGATTTGCTTTTAGGTTATAAACTGTACATAAATAAAATCTTTAATCACCAATATAGTGTTTTATACAAATTTAAACAAGAGATACTTATTCGTTTAGCTTCGGAAACATTTGTAGATCTTTGTATAACATATAAACATATTCGATTATTAATTTCACTGTTAATATTAAAACTTCTAAATCATTTGATTTATCAATATGAAATAAAAAGCAATTAAAAGATAATATTTATATCCTTCTTTAAATGTATAATAATGTATATAAATACAAAATTTATCAAATAGGCCTACAGTTTTATAATCTTTATAGTTGTACACATTACCGAGTTAAAAACCATCAGCATAGTTAGGTAGGCCTAGATAAAGTCTGTTGTTTTTAAATAGTATTTTTTACATGATGTATTTCTGATGTGTATCTAATTAATTCGCCTGTGATTTTTCACGGGGGCTTACGAGTTAATCAATAATCTAGAGCTGTTTCTAAACCTGGGTTCCGCGGAACCCTGGAGTTCCACACAGGAGGGTTTGGGGTTCCACTCATAAATTCATGTACAGTAGAGCGTCGGTAATCCGAACGTCAATAATTCGAAACGTCAAAAATCCGAACGCGTTCTGAGGCAGCCCCTGCAAAAATTTCATTTTCGTAAATAATTGCGTCGTTAAAAATTTCACAGAAATCTTCATCGCAGTTTGCCATTATTATCTATTTTTAAACACTTCTTAATACCTGCTCTCACACGCCTTCACAATAGACTGGCTGTCAGTATTTTCACTGTCACGCTATAAGGTGCTTTGGTGCTAGCAGTAAACATACAGAAAGTTCATTAATTTCTCTTTGTGTAATCATTATAACAATGTGTAGTACATACAGTAGTGTACTGTAGAGTAATTTTTTTTTTTCGTTTGTGTTAACTATAATGTACAAGTCAACTTTTAATTATGTACTGTACCGGTACCTTAATTGAGACTTACAAGTGTAATCATGTTAGCCCTACTGTACGTGCAGGTTCTTCTAAATCATAATATGTAAGTAGTCTTACATACTGTATTGTAATTACATTACCTCTTGTACTGTTTAACCACTTTAATCGATTAAAGGGCAAATATTTTAGCCTAAATAGCTTTTTCTTGGTTGTTTTCAAAAATCCGAACAAATTGATAATCCGAACCCCCCTCAGTTCCAATTAGTTCAGATTTTTGACGCTCTACTGTAACACAATTTGCAATAAAATTTATATTTCAAAACAATTAAAAATATCTCTTAGTTTTTATTTTTTACGTTGATTAAAATATTTAAATTTCTACGAGACATCAATAACTTTTAAGCTACGAATTTCCCACCAAATTACCGATGTCTTGAGTGAATTCTCGTAACAAAATTATTTCAATATCATTAACTCTGTACATTTCAATAAACTTGAATATATCTTTGACTTTACTTTTCCACGTTGGTTAGAGTATTTTGATTTCTTTTAAAAGTCAATTCATGTCACCTTTATGTTAAGAATTTGACATTTCCCACTGATTATGAAATGATTGACTGTACTGATATGGCAGCTGATGGGAACCCAAAAACTTAAACTCGGTTACTTTGTTATACTTTTGGGCCCAAATTAGATGTAAATACCCAGAATTTGCTACAAATTACAGTTGTGAAGTAGGATTTACTTAGTTTGCTTCTACAAAGCCTGATTGAAGAAATAAACTCAATCCTGAGGCAGACATGCTGACAACTTTCGAAAATTGTACTTGATTTTGACGAACTTGTCTCACGCAACCAAGCTCTGCCATCTCATTAAGCTTAGAAGAAATGTTAACATTAAGAATAACTCTATGTACGGAGTGTGTTTTTCTTTGTGTGATCAATATATTATTTAGCTTTTACTGTTGTTTTAATTCTCTATATTTGAAAGCTATAAAAGTAGTATGATCATGATATTTTGACAACATATTTATATCTCATATTTTAGTGCTAAGGGGGTTCCTCAGAAAAAATATAATTGCCCTGGCGTTCCTTGTAGATCTAGAGCAACCTGATATGCTTACGAATAACACCTTGTTTCTGTCACATTGAGCCAGCGATACTGTTGAAGATTTCTAGAAATTTAATTCTATCCATTACACGTACGTGTTTCAACCATTAATCGTCATTGTTGGGTGATAATACATTTTTGATGGAGTAATTGGTGTCCAACACATGTGTCGTGTAGTGGTTAGAATTTAGTTTGTAGAAAACTTCAAAAGGATTGCTGACGGTAATTGACGGAAATAAGCATTCATGGCTATACAATAATTGTAGAATATACTAAAAACTATGTGTTATAATTAGGGATGTGTCGATAACAGATTTTTCGATTCTCGATACCGATACCGATACTTTGAAAAATCGATTCTCGATTCCCGATACCGATACCTACAAAAAAAAAAACGCCGGCGCTAAAAATAATTTAAGTACCACAGTAAATGCCCGCAAAAAATCGATGCCCGAATATAATTAGTACCAATTTTATGAACTACTATTGGTGAAATGTTATTAAAAATAAAATGACGAATGTCCGCAAAAGAATACGACGTCCGAATATTATTAGCTCTAATTTTATAAAACGCGGCATTCAAACGCAATTTAATATACAACAGCGTATGTGTGCGAAAAAACCTACTCCCGAAAACAATCTAATGTCCGCATAAGAAAATACAATTAACCTAGTCCAATGAAAAGCACGTGAGAGTTTCAGTAACGAAATATCAGAATGCGTTGCAATTTAAAATGAAACAAGTTTTTAATTATTCGGAATAATATTTTTTACGACTAACTATGACTGCGTTACTCGGAATATCATATGTTTTGCTTCTGAACGTTCAATTCGGATAAGTTCAGAAGTAATCGGAACTTCAATCATGGAAAATTTGATTCGACGGCGTCCGTTTAGTCCCGCCGAAGTCTGAACAACTTGTTAGAACAAAGTACTGTAATATCAAGTTAATAACGCTGTGTGTAAATACTTACAGTAGCCTATTCAGTTTTAGTGCAGTGTTTTATTCATTTGTTTTATTAAATTAAAATATTTCGTCGATTTGTTCGGGTAATTAAATTGTGCAGGCCTACTCACTTACAAAGGAAGGCCAAGCACTCGACTGACTCAACAGCCGCCGCTGTTCCGTTGAGCGCCCAAACTCCCTGAAGTCTACAACTCGGCTGATTTTGCGAGTAAAAACCTTTAAATTCGGAATTACGTGCACGACGTGCAGTACTGTAATGTACTTATTTATTTACAGTACATTTCCGCTTTCGGATAATCGACACAATACTGAATTAACATATTAATTTGATTAAGTTTAGTTAGTTGAGGATATGTGGAAACTTAACCGGAGTAGGCTAGCCTTTTCAGCAATGACATCGAAGTGTGGCAATATTTTATAATAGACGTTGAAAGGGATGGACTTTTGTCTGTAATTTAACTTAGCTGAATACTTGTATTTAATTATCTGTACACAACATACTTAATCATTTCAGTATTCAAATTAAATCTTATACTTTACTCTTAAATTCTTGTTAAATTCCTTGAATAATAAATATAACCGATTTGACTCTAGAACCGGGAACCAAAAAAAAAAAAAAAAAAAAAAATGGAACCGACCCATCTCTAAATAAAAAGTAAAACAAAGGAATTCCGTCCGGACTTCCATAAAAATCATAAATCACGGGTAACGTAAGTCGAAGTCCCAACAAGTTTTACCCGAATTCAAAAAAAAAAATTATTACTTTAAAGTTTAAATACTTTTGTTACCGATCTATAAAATGTATTATTTTTCTTCACAATAGACACCCTAATTCTATAGACACGATAACAAACGAATCCATAAGTGTTTGACCTTGAGCCTACTCTAGACTTCTTGTGTACAAATAACAGCCTACGCATGAATAAAAATAAAACAATAAGCGTTTACTTATGAAAGGAAACAATTGCCTAAAACATTTTACTGGGGAAAATGTCCACTTACATAAAATTAATAATGTTTTACATTTTCCCTACTGATATTTATTGTTAAATGCTGAATTGAGTTAAAATACAGAGAATGCGATTGCAAATACCGGAGATTACATTCACGGAGTCTATACGAGAACGGGCAGTTCTGACAACTGAGTATCTCTTGGTATCGGTAATCGGTATCGAGTTTCGGCTATCGATTCTCGATACCGATACCAAAGCTAAAGTATCGGTGGTATCGAGAATCGGTATCGAGAATCGACCCATCCCTAGTTATAATTTACTAAAACTAATAACCAACTGCCAATGAATAAGTGCTAAAATAATTTTCCTTAACTCTTTCGTAGGCTGTGTATGCGAAACAGAGCAAGCCTATTAAACCTACCTTTACAACAAAATTTCAATTTCGCATAAAATATTATTTAAAAAATATTACTTATTAAGTAACCCCTGTATAATCGTATAACAGTTACATTTTTTAAACTCTAAATATATTTTTTTTTACTAAAAATGTATTTTTTGAACAAATTTAACAGAATAAATTTACATTTTTGCACTAATTTTGTTTGTATGGACTTAAAGTCTAATCAATTTCCAAGAGATTAAAAAATCAGCCAATTTTGTTTATATTTACAAATGGTATTTTTATTTCTGAACGGTTGACTCTAGGCCTGCCATTACACTGCCTGTAATATTGCCATCTCCGACGCCTGCAAACTGGTACAGAGGTGTCAGTCGCCACATTGCGACCTTCATTACGAGAGCTAGAGTCGGCCATATCATTACGAACAGCTATCTGAAAAGATTCCGACTAGTCGATTCCGAAACATGCAATAATTGTGGAATGGAGGAGGAAACGCTGAAGCATATACTACTCGAATGCTCGAACGAAAACACAGCCAGGACGGCCCTTCTAACAGCACTAAAAGGCATTCCAAACCCCATGAAAGTTATACTGCAAAAGAAAGAGTACTGGGCATTGGCAGCTGCGGTTTACCACGGACACCGAGTCGTCGGCATTACCTGAAGCCGGAAGCTTGAAAGAAGAAGTAAGAAGTAAGTAATATTGCCATTATTATTTGTGTAATACAGTTCACAAATAAGACGTGAAGAAAACAAATATAAAAATGTATAGAACTAAATGCTATAAGTTAAAAAGTTAGAGTTATAAATATAAGTACAGTAGAGTCCCGGTTATTCGCCATTCGGTTATCCGCCATTCCGTGTTATCCGCCACACCAGCGGCACTTATTTAATTTAATTGTAGGCGTCAGTGATTGTAGCGGTACGTGTCTGTGATAACTTGCAAGCGTCAGTGAGCGTACGTGACCAGTGTTGTCAGGTGCAAAAAAATAAAATCGGAAGTTGGACCCAAAAAAATCGGAATATTGTAGGAAAAGTCGGAAGAAAATAATATGTAATGTAAAATAATGTATAGAATAAATACACTATACTTAAAACTAAGTCTAAAAAACAATAAACAATAGTGTCAATTATGTATAACTATTTAGCCCCTAACACTTTCTACTTCTGCATTATGACTCGGGAACAATATGACTATGACATAAGGAGAGTCTAGGTTTCCGAAGAACATTATTCATGAATTACTTAGCAAGCAAATCGCATGGCAAACAACGCTAAAACAAAAACTAAGTTGTTTGATGTGATAGGTCATTGTGAAAATTGAACAAAACTGATTTCTGTAAAGTGCAACTATCAAATTGCTTAGCAATTATGTTTTTAAGCATGAGGAAAAAATCGGAAGATATCTAAAAAAATCCGTTTTTCCGACAACTGTCGAAAAATCGGAAGATCTTCCAACAAATCGGAAGACCTGGCAACACTGTACGTGACTGCGATAGCTTGCGGGTGTTAGTGTACGTGCTCTGTGTCTGAATGACCATGAGAACTCCCCCACTACCACTGGCCCGACCCGCTTACTGTCAGCTCGTACGAACTCGTTTTGTAAACAACTTTACTGTGTCTCTCTAAGTGTTTAGTGCGTGCAGTGAGGTTATTCGTTAACATTAAGTTTTTGAGTATGATATGGTGAAAGTACAGTAGTTTATGTTGTGTTATTTAATCTTGATCTGAATTTTCTGTTTGTACAGATAATTCTGCATTAAATTTATTCGAACTGTAATTAGTTTCGGGACTTTTTATGTACAGTATTATATTGTGCCTTTACTGTATTTATCCTAACAATCTTGTCATTCAATTTCGTAATTTCATTGAAAATAACTGTATTCCATTATTTTTCTTTTCTATTATATAGTATTACTGCAAAATATCGTATTTACTCATTAAATTTACAATAAAAAGTATTAATGGTGTAAAACGTCTATTATTTGTTCAACCCTCCCTATTATCCGCCATTTTAGCTTATCCGCCCTTCCACCGGCCCGTTTATGGCGGATAACCGGGACTCTACTGTAACTATGAAAATCATTTAACTGTCTTAAATAAACACATGACACAGCATGAAACATAACCTCTATAACTGAATCCAATAAATAATCTGTGAGCTCATAATTTGCTTACTACTATTAAATATCGAAGTAGAAATGTTCCTTTATCCATTAGCAATAAAGCTCTACAACATGGTGCACAATCTGTTGGATAAAAGTGGAACTACATACAGTTCTTAAGAGTACCTACAGATCGTTACTCTGGCCGTTTTAGCGAGGATACTGGGTAACGATAGATCGTTATCTTGCCAGCTAAAAGGTTAAGTTATTTTTCAGTTCTTATTGTTTATTTAATAATTAAAAAATATGAAGAAATACTTAGTTAAGCTTAAATTCACAATACGCCTCCACGCCATAATCTCTGCATAAGCTAAAAACACACAGCCAAACATAGCGCATTACTAGTGCCCATGATTTTATCCTGTTTATTTTCAATAAATTTGTTCATGTTTAGTATCATCCAGTCCCGACCGTTCCAGATTAAAAAGCTTCTAATATTAAACTATTACTATTTTCATTCATTCACTTACTGTAGAATGCGCCAATGTGCTGCTGCGTACTGTTGGATGAGGAGTTGACATTGAGTGTGACGTCTGCAAATGGAAAGCAATACAAATTATAATTTAATAATAGCTCAATGAAAATAATATGTCCGATGGGATATATTATACATGTATTCTTTCAAGTGTTTTTATTGATGTCTTTGCATCCACTAACATTATTTGTCTGTTTGTCTGTTTATATCTTATGAAGCTTATAATTATAAGTAATGGAAAATATTTCTGTCAAAAAACTTGTACACTTCTGAGGAGAGACTTTTCAGTGAGTGTGTGTACAGTTATATGCGGAATGTATTGACCACTTGGGTCTTTTGTACTTCAGAATTTTTAAATGAAGCCCTGAGTGTATATTAACCTGTTGAAGAGTACAGCATTGCTAAGCACAAGTCTCAAAGTAGTACGGACGTCATGTAAAGTCTGTTCCCAAATAAGTACAGTCGTCATTTGACGTCTTTTGACATAAATGTAAACAAAGTCAATTATCTGATAAGTGTTCAATTATCTGCTTACGGTCATAATCTAAACTACAACATGTTTTCTGCATGTTTACTAGTCAGTGGCAATAATGTGTACTGCAAATAACCTTCTATTTGGCGTTTTATTTTTGATTCCACCTCATGCCAGTTGTTTCTCCCTCCATAGAATACTCCTAACCTACGCAACTGTTCCTTTTGTTTGTTGTGCAGTTATTTAGAGCTTTCTGTAATTCCATTGAATGTTATTTTATAAATAAACTTGCCGAAATCTGTGACAAACTATAACACAAATATGAGCGCAGTAGACAAATCGGATACGATGATATCCTACAATGACTCAACTAGAAAAAGGCTAAATGGTATATCAAATTATTTTTCTATTTATTTTATGTTAGTTGTGAATTCATATTATGTACAGATACTAAAAATGAAAGAAAGAAATCCAAATGCAAATGTGCCTTTAATGGGGTTTAGAATAAATTTAATCCGACAACTATTAGAGGCGCACCACACTCCAAGAAGTCCACTATTGCAGGCAAAGTCCTAAATCCACTGCGACTCTCGGGACGCCATTTTATGAAACCCCTTTCTACTAATGAGTCGGGAAAGAGGAAGCTCCAAAGAAAGTGTTATTTCTGCATTGGCCAAAGTTAAAATGTTCTTCATGAGAGATTGCATTATATGTATACCCTTGTTTCAAAAATTACCATACTTTATAAAAAATTATAAATTTTGTTAGTATTCATTTAATTTACTTTGAAATAATATTTTATGACTTCATAAATACATTTTTTAGTTTTGTGTAATTTTTTTCTTACTTCCCAAATTGCGTTTTATGGCTAGAGCCTTACTCAAATGGGCACTACGAGCAGGACATCATATTATGAAGTCCATACTCGTCAACAGGAACACGTGGGACCCATGCCACGGTCTAGCCGTGAAGCCCACTACAGCTGTCTACGGCCCTGAATGGAAGTAATATTCTCTGAAAAAATTGATTTTATCATTAAAGTAAAGCCCAAATATTACACTTCAGCAATCCCAGTCCTTACCTGAAAGTGATGTTCTGTCGTATGTTTCACTCCAATAGCTTCTACTGGTTTCTTTGTACTGTGTTGCTTCTGACAACAAACAAAATCTGTTTTAAAATCATCAAAGTACAAATTGGCCTAAAAGTCTAGTTAAACTGAATTTATTACACTTATTACTTATGATACTGAACTTGAAATACAGTGGATGCCGTTTATTGTAATCATGGACAATGTTACCACCTATCTAAAGTCCCGATCAATATACGTAGAAAGGCAGAAAGGAAATACATAGCATATTATCAGGTCTTCAGTTGAAGGTATCACTTTTTTCTGTCGGAGTGACCAAAATAACTTGGTGAAAACATTACAGAAAGAGCGGGGTAAATGGTCTGCAAACAGTTTGTGCACAGTATGAATGGATTAATAGAACATACGTGTGAAAAGCATTTTGCAGTAGGGTGACCGTATGAGTCATCAATAACTTCTTTTTAGTTTTTAATCCAAAAGGCTTTTACCTACAGACTACATTTTGTTAAGTGTCAATAATTTCATTTCTCAGTTGTTTTTCTGAACCTATATGGAGGATACATCATTGTTTTGTGTGCGAGTGAAATTTAGATTTGTTCAAACCAGAAAGTTATCTTTGCCAACTAAAGTGTAGGCCTACTTTAATTAAGAGTACCGGTACAGTGATCTTTATAAAACGGATTTATATCATTAATTCATTAAAACAAAGTTTTTGTGTGCAGTAGGCCTACTCTACATTAGTTAATCATAATGGATTTCAAAAAAAAAACACACCACGATTTAAATTGAAAAAAAAAAATTTATAAAGTTTTGGCAAATTAATGACAAAAGGCAATGTTGTTTTAAAGAGCATTTGTCTGTACTCTTTATGGTTTTAATGAAGTTTTCACGTAACAATAAACTTATATTTAGTACTAAAAAACATCAGGTTATTGTTATCAATTGGATATTGTTATTAGTTTGGGTTTGG
>JAGFPH010000239.1:414531-426694 GCA_018207615.1 Philaenus spumarius | reverse complement strand
TTTTCTAAGCAGCTCGGACGAATTCGTTAGCTAAAAAATCCAACAACAGGAAGCATGTTTTTGACTGGACTTAACCATTTTTTGAGATTTTTCATCCTAGAATGAAAGATTTTTGTGGTTTTATCTGCAAAAATATATTTAGGAGATTATCCTGCACATTTTTGTTTTTTCAACACAAACTTATGGCCCGTCTGGTTCTCCCTAAATCGATCAAAACGTAAAATTCCGTAAAAGCACCCTGTATATATTCTCCAAGTAGTCAATATTCCTAGGCCCCAAGGTCGAAAAGCGAGCCGAACAAAGCAGCGTATGAGTCGGGGCTGGAGGCTGAGGTGGAAACAAATTCTAGTAACTTATTTTGTACACGCTGGCAGCTATTCAGAGCCTTCGTGAGTAGACTAATTTCCTAAGTTGTTGGTTGAAACCTTAAAACACATTTAAAATCAATTTTGGAAATTAGTTCAACTCATGTCAACGGTTTATTGACACAGATTATTGAATGATATGTGCCATTAGTATGATTTCATAATTTCTCTCATACTCGTCAAAATCCAATTTTTAGAAAACATTGGTAGAGACTTCTCAATATCTTTAAATTGATGAACAATTCCTATAAACAAATATTGAGATTGACTTGAGAGAAGATATACTTGATAGAATTAAACTTGAACACAGAACGTCACAGCTAATACATTTTATTAACTCAAACATGTTTCAACGGCAGTGTCGCCATCTTCAGTGATGCACAAGCTGCAATAATCAAGCAATAAATCATAGTGAAACAATCAATCAAGTTATAGTTTCATTATAGGCCCTAGTAGCTGTGCATCACTGAAGATGGCGAACTTGATGTTGAATTGCATTTGAGTTATCACAAACTTAGGCTTTAGTTGAGATATTCTGTGTTCAAATTTTATTCTATGAAAAAACTCAATTGAACACTTTTTAGATATTTTAGTTTAAAAAAACTAAGATTTGACAAGAACGAGAATTTTTTTTAAAACATACCAATATGTAATATAATTAAAAAAATTTATGTGTATGCTAATTCTAATTTTGATATTAGAGTCATAACGTAATGAATGGTATTAGCTATAATGTTAAAATACATTAAACATTAATTTCCACACATTTTTAAACAGTGATAGCAAAGCACTTCATGACAAAATGTTTACGGTTATAAGATATTTAAAACAAGGTATCACTTGACCGAAGCTCACATTTAAAAATTTTGAGAAACACACAAATACCTCCCACAGTATTTTCCTTGTAAAGGTACCAAATTTGAAAAATATATTTCCTAACGATTGTTGATAATACAAATTATTAATTTATTAAGGTTGCAATTTATTTTGTATTTCTAGGTCAAATTGTTTGTCCACGATACTATATAGGACTCCAAGCTTAAAAGATTGAAAAGGTATATAAATTTATTGTAATATCTTTAAAAGAAAACACAAACCTCAAACCTCTGGCTAGAGAAACCTCTAGTAGGATCACTCATTAAGCTGTCACAATCAAATTTCTCAAAAACAAATAAAAGTAATGTGATACAATTTGACAATGTAAAACATGGATGTATAAAAATTTGTTATTTGAAATAAAAAGTTTGGTAGCCTAAAAAATATTTTATGATGCTGTCGGTGAGAGGTGTCATTTAAAAGAATCTGTTGATGGTTAGTCTTCAAGATAATCCTTAAAATATTGTTAAATCACCCGTTCCTTCCTTTCTACCTACAAAAGTACTGTAGCAGGTACTGGTACTCAGATATTTTACAAATAAAAAAAAAAACTATAACAGAACAAAATTATTGGGAAAATAATGAAAATGTGTGCTAGCAATGTATATTAATCAAATTTACTGTAAATTATAGTTACCTATATATTACGTGAATTTTTCCGTCATGTGACTTAATTTGGTCTTCTGCTCAAGACGCGTTTCGGGGCCGTAGTCCCATCATCAGTTGTAAATTAGATCACTCCATTGGAGGTCGTTATACAATATAAAAACACAAACACAATACATAAAAGACACTATACATGCACATATACAAAAATATTGACGACCCTCATTCTTGAGGGTTAACTAGACAGCGCGTGACACTCATCTATCATCGGTTTCCTCATCTATCACGCGTGACACTGTCCTAACACACCGAAGCATTATGTTATTAATCTTGATGCTGAGTGGAGGGGGTACAGGTTGCCTTATCTGCCTTCGTGCTTCGCATGAACTCAATGGCTGTGCCGTATAAGAAGTTCGGGGTATTAGGTTAGGTTACCCAATATGTTGAAGAATGCCTAGTCGAAACATAATATATGTGTAACATACAGGACGAACAACAATGTCCAAAAACTACTGCGAACAAGACAGCCCAGTACCTTAAGAAAAAAGTCAGGCGTGTAACGATTGTGATAGCTTCTATATCGGGCAAACGGGCAGAACTTTCGAAGAACGATACAAGGAACATTTGTCACAGAAGAATTTACGAGATATGATGTCAAACTTCGCACAGCATATAGTTGATAACATTCACAGTTACACTGATTTCGACCATAATATGAAGCCTCTCCATATTTGTAAAAAGGGTAGATTTATGAATGCAGAGGAGGAGTTCAAAATATACAAGGCGCATAATAATAGCCCAAATAATATATTAAACGATCAATTGTTTTTCAAGTCGAACTTCTTATACGACACAGCCATTGAGTTCATGCGAAGCACGAAGGCAGATAAGGTAACCTGTACCCCCTCCACTCAGTATCAAGATTAATAACATAATGCTTCGGTGTGTTAGGACAGTGTCACGCGTGATAGACGAGGAAGCGCTGTCTAGTTAACCCTCACGAATGAGGGCCGTCAATATTTTTGTATATGTGCATGTATAGTGTCTTTTATGTATTGTGTTTGTGTTTTTATATTGCATAACGACCTCCAACGGAGTGATCTAATTTACAACTGATGATGGGACTACGGCCCCGAAACGCGTCTTGAGCAGAAGACCAAATTAAGTCACATGACGGAAAAATTCACGTAATATATAGGTAACTATAATTTACAGTAAATTTGTTTATTGAAGTGACTTGGCTACTATTAATATGGAATGTATATTAATCACACCTGTTTCCACTGATCCTCACCATGAATGCATTGTCATTTCTTACGGTTTTGTTACCAAACTATTGATATCACAGTCTTGTTTCCTTTTATTTTACCGTTTGTCATGGAAATGTAAACCAAGATGCTTTTAGTAAAACTTACTAGAACACGAAAGAGGGATGAGGTCCCCAACAATAAATGTAAAAACTAAATTTGCTCTTAATAAAAACGTAAAAAACAAATGTCATACCAATAAAAGTAAAAAACTAACGACTCCCAAAGAAAATAAAAAACAAATGTACCCTAATAAAAAAGAACGACTGTCCCCCCAAAAAAAGAAAAAAAAAAAACCCCCCCCCCCCCCCTAATAAAAGTTAAAATAAACCTGCTTGTAAAAAAGTTAAAAAATGTATATCCCCAAACATTTTCAAAATGAATGCCTATGAAAGTAAACCAATATCGCAATAAAAGTTAAAAATGAATGACCCCTGATGAGGTTTAAAACGAATGTCCCAACAACAAAAGTTAAAAAAGAATATTCCTACAAGTTCCCCCCCCCCCCCCCGACAAAATTAAAACTCAAAATAAAAGACGAATATACCCTCAAAAAAAGTAAAAAATAAATGTCCCCCATTAAAATTTAAAACAAATTCCTCATTAACAAAAAAAGTATTAATGAATAACTTATCTCTCCAATAAAAGTTAAAAATTAATTTCTTATAGGGCCAATAAAAGTTAAAAATTAAAATCCGCAAAAGTAGTATATAACCAATAGTAAACATGCATTTCTCTCAGGTAAAACGTGTGTTCATTATAAGAAGTTATTTTATATTGCAATCATTCTTAAAATGTAAGTAATAGTTTCAGCTGAAAGAGAACAGTGTTTAATCCAAAATGCAAACCAAACAGAGAATTCTTTCAGTAGCATTCATCAAATACTTCACATTCACGGACGTAGCAATCAAGATTCAAAACTATTTGTGAAATAACAAGTAAAAGACAGCTTAGTGCGTGAATAATCAATTCGCCTAGTACCGGTAGTTCACCAGGGAAACAGTCAACTTCTACAATCTAGAAAATTACAATTCCAAAAACTTCAAACCTTGATAAGAGGTTAAATATAAACCATACACTCTCTTTGTTTAATTATTGGATTTCTCTGAGCAGTTGCAAGCAGCCAACAGCAAAAACATTTCAATACTAAACAAATTTGATAATACTTATAAATTTACTTTTTTGTGTAACTTACTTCAGCTCTCAGTCCTTTATTTTTATTTTTTATTATAAAAATTAAAAAAAAAATAAGAATAAAGTACACAAAAAAGTAAATTTATAGTAAAATTAACCAGTCCAGTAAGGCAATCAGAAATAATGAAATTTGATAAGCTGCACACTACTTCTATGGTTGGTGGTTTTTATAAAGTTAACAATCTATGGTTAGATCTGTTAAAAACACCTGAAAGTTTAAAGAGGCAGTGTTTTGGCAAGTGCTCTCATCAGTGTAAAATCATTTCACAAGTCGGAAGAAACTGAAAATGGAAGTGTATTAGATGGAAGACATAAACTAGAGACAAACAAAACTAAGAAATAGTTGTTCAGCAAACAATTGTATCAACAAATAAATATTTTCAGACATTAACTAGAAAGTAAACTTTGAACTATTAGTACATAATTGATAATTTGCAACTATATATTTCATTCTAGTTTTAATGGTTAGTAAACATTTTGTTTTATTTCTTTTGTTTTTTCCTTCAATTAACATTATTATACAACCTAACCCCTATTTTTTCCTCGGAAAATAGCCTCAAACAGAGATGACTTCCGAGAACCTAACACTTTCAGTGCCAACATCCGACTAGAAGGACATTGCCGAAATGTGCCAAAAGAACCCAGGCAAGACTACAACCCCGTCGCTAAGATGTGAAAAAAAACCCCCCCCCCCCCCCCATCGTTAAGATGTGCAAGAAAAGCAAAAGTCCAACTACAAGGATGAGTAATTAAAAATACAAAAAGTAGTACAATTACCAAAAACTTGTGGTATCTGTATATAGAAAGAGATCTTTCCATAAATTACTATTTAAAGGCCATTTATGTAAAGACAGTGTCAGAAAAATTTAAATATAAGTGGCTGTATGCATTGATAGTTTTAATCAATTGTCTTCTGTTGTTTACTTTTTTGTTTTTGTTTGTGAAACATGCAAGAGGGTACTTCAGCCGTAATATTGTAGTAGTTTTTTTTAGGCTTAATATTTTGGACCCAAATAACATAGGCGTAATGAGATTTCATCTTAAGTGCGCATGCCTTCATCAAAGTGTTTGGTGGCACGAGCGTAAATCTAAATTTACAACGTTTTGCAAAACACGGCACAAAAACTTTATTTTTTGAAGACAGATGTCTTCAAGACACGATGTCCCACAACTATGCAGTTCTTTGAATAAATAAACCATTTACTTACTTCGGTAGAATTTTTTACTGGAAAAATCTTTGCATCAAACAGCAAAATTTTATGTAGGTAAACTTTTTAACTAAAACTTTTGGGTGTTAGTGTGTTTTTTAAATATTTTAATGAGTATTCTTTTAAACAAATAAAAATATTTTAGTTTTATCAATAAATAATGATGGTTTTTGACGACAGCTTAAAAATTGCCCATTGTGGCCTGGCTTTTCATGATACATTTGGCCCTACACCCGGCTGTTCTGGCACGTTCAACAAGGAAAATGGCCGGCACTGAAAGGATAAAGGATTACTGTACCGGTACTGACAATACGCGAATTCACTGTTCACTAAATTCGTGGTTACTGTACTGAAACTATTTCAACCAATCAGTAGGCCTATAACTTACATGGTCTTCTTCACTATTCCTGGATGAGGACTTGGAAGAATCCTCACCGGCCACGCCACCAACAACTACAAATAAAACAGTGACATACACACCAACCACATTTAAATTTAATAACATTATAATTATTAATCAATTTGTTTTAGACCATCTTGCTAAGAATAAATCGAATGCAGTGAGGAATTGTCATGAGCTGTGGACACAGAGATAAGTATCTAATCTGAAATGAAATCAAACGGACGAACGGGTTATATAAAACATGGAGAGGATTTTAACTACTTTCAGATTAAATAATAGTCTATTATGTATTGGATAAGAATTACAAGTATGACAATTGAAGCCGGTGCGAGAGTGGAATAAATGTATTTGATGGAAAAATAATTAAGTGATTAATTAAACATTGAGATATTTTGTTTGTGTTTTTAAACTTATACGTGTTTAGCAGATAGATTCTTTGTTAGCTTTTATACAGGTTGATCCGTTGATGAAACTAAGGACAAAGTTCATATAAACATAGGTCTGGAATGCTTCTTTTACCAGCTATCCGCCATTTTGGTTTTTTTTACTAAATAATTTGTATCTCTAAAACTGCTTAACTGATTGAGTTGAAATTTTTCATGTTGGTCATCAATGTAAAGATCTAGATTGACAACAATAATCTAGTTTTTCCAATAATCCGTTTGAAAATTGCGGCAATTTAAATAGTTTTATATGAGAATAAATAAATACCGTAAGTTTTTATAAAATACATCAAGAGTACATTTTAGTAACCCATTTAAATTCGAATCAAATGATATAATTAACTGTCAAAACTATTGAATAAAGGATAAAAGTAAAACAGCATCCGTTAGTTGTTAGGTTCAACATCCACAGAGGCGGATCCAGGGGAGACGAGAGGGGGCGACCGCACAGAACCCCGCGGTCAGAGGGGCCCCACACCAATGGAAAATTAATGTCTCGTACAATACAGACGAATGTATAGTTTATATTGAAGACTGCCCGAGAGTACAATTTGAGTATAATTTGAACCTTGGCATGTACAATAATTATAAATTATAGACGAATTTACATGGTAGAGCCTAACACACAACTGTCTGATCTCGGGGCCCCACTCTATACAAAAATTAAATAACTGAGTTATAAAATACGGATGAATTTTTAGTTGATATTTGAGATTGCTCGCTGGCCCCCGCGCCATATAAAATGAAATGAGTTAAAATTTCGATTAGCAAGAAATAGAGAAACAAATACTGTAAATTATTTCTAGCGTTCCGGCCTCCATCTTGTGATGAATCCGCTCTGTTGGCAGACAAGTAGATGAGTTACAATGACAACGAGTTCGTCCACCATGAACTAAACATAATAATTTCCCTATGTCATAACCCTGGTCTGTTTTATTTAGGCATTCGGAAATAATACAAATATTTATACCATAATTTTACTAATTATTATAAAATAATATATACAAATTTAATTTCTTACAAAAGATCGGTATTAAAGTGCAAAATTGTTAGTTGAATACATGAGTTTTAAGAGTAAATTTATAATGCTTAATAGCATAAAATGATGCCATTTTGCCTAAACAGTTTTATTTTTATTTGTCGGAGGAGGGCCACCTTTCTACTATGGAACTTCCGTGCACCATAACCAAGAAGGCCCCAAAATATTACATCGTCCAGGGCCCCAAAATATAGTATCGCCCAGGGCCCTGCAAGTTCTATATCCGCCATTGAACACGACAAATTAAGTTGGATGATTGATGATTTTTACTGTTACATTCGATAGGAAATTAAATAGGTTTAAAAAAATTACACCTTACATTTTTTTATAAAAACTATGGTTTTTGAGTTATTCTCATTTAAAATGTTTAAAGTGCCGCCATTTTGAAACGGATTTTCGGAACAAGTTGATTATTTTTGGCAAACCAGGTCTTTACATTGATGAGTAACCTGCACAATTTCAACTCAATCGGTTAAGCCGTTGTAGAGAAATTATGGTGGGCAGCTGGTAAAAGAAGTGTTTCCATGCCTGTATTTATAAGAACTTTTTCCATCTATATACATAATTAATTTGCTAGGGGTTATTTTGTGAGTAGAACTCCTCCTAGAGTTTTTAACCGATTTTGATGTTTTTGGTGTCATTTTACAGAGCTCACTCTGAAGTTGTGCTTCCCTTAAAATGAGCTCAATGTATGTTAAGGGCTTCGCCCCAGTGGCTCTCAAAGTTGCCATGTTAATCTTATGGAAGGTCAATCTTAAGGAAGAAGAAGAAAGATTTCTTTTGATTTTATCAGGGGCACAAAAAACAGCTGTTCGTATGAAAAGCTTAAAACAGCTGATTTTGATCAACAGCTGATTTTGATCAACAACTGATTTGGATCAAAAACTGAATATAATTTTAGATTAGGTAAATCAAGCAATAGCGAAGCATTGCCCGGTCCACTAGTTAGTTTTAGAAGTGGAACAAGTCCTGGAAGTTTCTCTGCTTCTTTGAGGGACACCGTATATATGGTAATACATAATAATAACACTGTAGGGCCTACATGGAATTTTACACATAGCAGAAGCTAGTAGCATTGTCTTAAATACAAACAATTTTTATAAACTAAACCGCTGGCGTAAGTTTAGCGAATTAAAAAAATTAAATCTAATATTTTAAGGCCTCAACCAACAATTTGGAAATTGGTCTACTCACGAAGGCTCTGAAATGCTGCCTGTGTGTACGAAATGAATTAGTAGAATTTGTTTGGACTAAATCTCCAGTTTTGACTCACTCACAGCAGAAAAATCCACTCTCAAAAAATAGTTACTTCCGTTCAAAAAAGCTTGCTTTCGGTTGTTGGATTTTTTCGGCTAAGGAATCGTTTGAGCGACTTAGACAGCCAACGTTTGTATCTAATTGGACTGAAAATACAGCTGATAGACTGCAAACACTTACATATAAAAAATTTTTAATGACACCCCAAAACGTGTTCTGGAGACGTTGATCGGTGCTCATTTACTACTCCCGACCTTAGGTCTCACCATAAGGGTCACTAAAATAGCTCATCTTTCCTAAGGAATTTCGCTAATAATACAAAACACAATCTAACGCTATAGGCCTACATACAATTTCATAACACAATAATATATTATTCCCACTTACAACTATTTCCTTACATTCACATTTTAAAATACTCTTGGACTTTAAAATAACTGTTTGTAAGTAGCAATGTTTTCAGTAGTATCTTACTAAGAAACTAACAATTTTTTAAATTTGCTTCGAAAGATTATTAAAAAATTATGTAAATTTAAATTAACAGTTTTTATGTTATACTTTAACCCTTTCCACTCCAATTACTGGTGACCTGGTGTTGCTATCAGCTCCATTTAATTTTGAGCGAATATTGCACTTTAATTTGTCTACTCCAAAAAAAAGGCTGATTTTTTTTGCAATTTCTTCTATGACTAAAGTATAGATTGGTAAGAAATAAAACATATATTTTTATTTTCAAGTATATTTTTTTAATTTTTATTTATTGAAAAAAATCGAAATTTGTAACAAAAAAACGGAAAATACAAGAATTTTGGACAAATTTTCAATGGGAAGACCTATATTTGTTGCTTGTTTTTTGTTGTCTATATCTTTACAAACAAAACTAAGTGGTTTACAAATGTTTTAGACACAATAATACATTATAAAAAAATTATAATTGCAAAACAAGTTTTTTGTAAAAAAAATTAGTTTTTATGAAAAAATTTTGTTTTGGCACCAACTTGTACAAAATTGCCTCAACTATTTATTTTATTGCATTATTTAGGTCAAAACTAGTAAGTAAAGCTTTTTTTTCAAAACTTATTGGTAATATTGGAATCAGTCAGGTTCGAAACAAAAGTTCTGTCGCCACTCCCGTCATTTTGTAACAAACTACCGTCGTCTTCGTTCATTTTATTTCACAACAATCATTATTGTAAAAAGAACAATATTAAAAAATAAACTGTGAAATTACACATGATAACCTAGTACAACAAAACCAAACAACGCGTAAGCTCACTAAAGCACTGCGTAGTAAGTAGGAACCAAACAACGGCGAGAGCAGACAGCTGTTTACAGAGCGGCCAAACACGGCAAAAATTACATTTTCTAAGATTTATTTACCACAGAAACTGAACTCAAATGGTTCTAAAAAATTCCAAAGGTAGAAGCACATCTCAAACTTCAACAATAGCGGTCATCGAAGTAACTACGTCCGTTCAAATGCAATTAAAGAACGTTGTCCTAGCGAGTTCGGGGCTCGCCCAACATAGAAGTTCGTGCGGGGCTGCCCCGACACTCGAGTGGAAAGGGTTAAAAAATTTAACATCAATAAAAGATACTATTTGTATTTATGAGGGTAGTCGCTATGTGATACAATTATTTTGCCCAATCAATATCAAAGCCAAGCTACATAGACTCTACACAGGGGAAGTCTGCTCCTTTGTTTACAACTGTAAAATATTGGATGGGAGAGTTTAAAAGAGCTGCAAAGATAAACATTGAGGTAGTCTCCAAATAATAAATATACTCATTAGGTGACCACACCTGAAATTATGAAGAAAATACTTAAAATTTAATGGTATTAGGTGACCGTCGACTGAAAATGTGTGTGCTAGCAGACATGGTAGGCATTTAAAAAAATGCTATACAATGCATGTTATTTCAAAATTTAGAAATGAGAAAGCAGCGAAATATGGGTTCCACATTTAGACACAATGGAACACAATTTGCGTCATGAGGATGTTTCGAGTGATTGGAGATGTTTTGCACTGGTTTATAACCATGAACGAAACTTGGGTCCATGTCTTTACAGCTGAAAAGGGAGAATCTAGTCCAAAGAAGACGAAGACAATTCCATCTCTGGCAAGGTCATGGCGTCAGTTTTTTGATAAATATTTACTTTCTAGGGAGCGAATGAGGTAGACTAGTAAAATTTTTGCCTAAACTTCCATCCCACTCTTACTCCTCAAACACTTTCTTTACGCAATTGTATTAAGTTTCACGTTGTTTTTTTTATTTGCGGTTAATGTGTTTGCACGATCTCTTATTCGTTTTCTGGTAGAAGCTTAAAATAGCATGTTGGCATGGCCAAACTCACACTTTTCCATATTATTTACTAAACACCACATTATCATTATTAGTTATTAATTGTGTATTACAACTGTAAACATAATTAACAAATTCAAAACAATGAACTATAAAACTGAACAAAAAGTGAAATGTAGCTGTTTGAGTGTTTTCAAAGAACCTATCTAAAAATATGGATCCTCCTTCACAAAAATTAACTATTTATAAACGGAAAACAATGTTGTTAGAAAGTAGATCGGATAGAAATAAAATACCATTGAATTTTAAATACGTACTGAAAATGAAGTGTCTGCATGTGCTTCATAACAGTAATCTTGTGCAAACAAGCTGAATATACTTACAGAAGTCAGATCAACAGATACAGTTCAAAGTGTAAGGAATGGATTGAAATAAAGGTAGATAAATATTGTAAATTTAATAAAAATATTATGCACATAAAATAGGGTATGAGTTAGTTGTAATGGCATTTTTTAAATACTAGGGGAGACCCCTCCTCACTTCGCACGCCAACCCTCTATGGAACTTTCTAAAAACATATGTTATGTTTTATTTATAATGCCTTTTATATATAGAGTTCAATACAAAACCATTCTTGGGAATGGCAACTCTTAAATTAGTACTTTTTTTCAACTATAAACTAATTTTGCTTGGTAATCGTTTGAGACGAAAAAATTTTTAAATACAAAAGTTGTAGATAATTGAATTTCACGCTAACAATTTTTCATCAAATTTAAGATTCAATCTTTCGTTTTCCCGCTATAGCATAAAATATAAAGCCATTACAAACCCGTTTTTGGGAATGACAACCCAAAACTACTCCTAAACCCCCAAAACTACCCCTAAAAATTTGAATATCAAAATGAATTTTTTTTAGTTTTTCTATATATACATCACAAAGTATACACATGCTAAATTTCACCTCTCTAGTTTCATGCGAAGTGGGAGAATTAGTGATGATCAGTGAGTGAGTGAGGGCTTTGCCTTTTATATATATAGAGATATCTGCACTAGATCATTAGGCTAGCATTAAGCCAATATGTAGGCCTAGTTTAAAGAATGTTTATTGAAAGGCAATCTTGTTGTCTTTGTCATCTGTGTGTGTGTCTGTGCCTAGTGACA
>JAGFPH010000239.1:394515-408929 GCA_018207615.1 Philaenus spumarius | reverse complement strand
TTTGTCATAGGCACTAGAGGCGCATTAAGGAATAATTTTAAAATATATGACTTTTAAGGGATGAAACAAAACCCCTAAAACAATAAATATTTTGTTTGTTATACTTTCTTTAAAGCTAGAAAGCTGACATTTTGTACATTTATTTCTTACAAGATACATATAAAAAAATAAACCAGTTTTACGTTTTATCACGTTCTGCTAAGGGGTGAAATTTAGTAACAACCCCTAAATCTATAAATATTAATTTAATACCGCCAAGGAACGTGAAATATTTGGTACACATACTGCTCATAGGCGATAGAAGTGCACTAAGATAGGATATTAAAATATTTGGCCTTTAAGGGTTAAACATCCCCTAAAACAATAAATGTTGTTTGTTTACTTTCCTTAAAGATGAAATTTTGTACATTTATTTCTTACAAAACACATATAAAAAGTAAATGAGTTTTATTTTTGGTTATGTCCTGCTATAAGTTGTGAAAATGTGATAACAGCCCCTAAAAACAATAAATATTTATTTTTATTCTTTCCTTAAAGCTAGACAGCTGAAATTTTATACATTTATTTCTTACAAAATACATATAAAAATAAACCAGTTTTACATTTTGTTACAGGCTGCTAAGGGTTGAAAATGTAATAACAACCCCTAAAAACAATAAATATTAATTGCTATACTTTCCTTAAAGCTGGAGAGCTGAAATTTGGGACTTATTAATTGTAAGAAAATATTTTAGACATAAGCTGAGCAAAACAATCGGATCTATACATTCGCATATTAAAGACGTATCTGGGTGATCTGCAAACATCGAGCTAAGACTGTGATTTACCAGTCTGTAGATTTAGCGGTTGAAAAAGAAGATTATCTTCGCTCTGATTTTTTTATTGATTTAATTTATTTGGCACACATTCAGTGGTGAAGACGAATGACGGGCAGCCAGTGAACAATAAATACCAAACTAATTGAAAATAGGGGCCTACATGATATAATTCACTTTCGTGAAACAATAGATGAAAGAAAACGAGAGAAAAATATTACGATTAATTATTAATTATAGTGATGAAAAAAACAAATTCTGTGTAACGAAGCACGGGTATTCAACTAGTAATATTATAAATGTGAAAGTTTGTATGTTTGTGTCTGTTTGTCTGTTACCAGATTAGAAAGATCTGGAATAAGAAGGTTGCCACTTTCTTGGATTAGATCCTTTATATGTGGTAGGACTCAAAGAGTCCAGGTGGCAGAGATGTTGTCAAATGAGGTGCAGGTTGAGTTTGGTGTCCCTCAAGGATCTATACTTGGACCTGTCTTGTTCATTCTGTATATTAGGGATGTGTCATCATTACTGAGTACTGACCATTTTGTGCAGTATGCTGATGATACAACAGTCATGGTGCAAGCTGAATCCCTTTCCTTTTTGGAGCAAATCGCTTTTGTAAGTGTCAACGAAACAAGTCAGTACTTTTCGGGAAGTAATTTGCTCACAAATCCAGACAAAACTGTATCTTTATTTTATAGTTTAAAGCATAGTGATAATCAATTAAGTCCTACTATTAGGTTGGGAGATGATGTCATAAAAGACGTAAAAAGCACCAAATTCTTAGGTTTGGTTATAGACAGTCATCTTACGTGGAAAGAACATGTAGTTGCGGTTTGTAAGAAAGTTAGTGCTGGTATTTTTGCTTTAAAGAATATTAAAAACTATTGCACCAAACAAACACTTATTATGTCCTACTATGGACTTATTTATCCTCATTTAAAATATGGAGTTATCTTTTGGGGTGACTCTTCGATGAATTAGGTTAGTAGAGTGTTACGTCTACAGAAAAGAGCATTAAGAAATATATTAGGTCTAAACAGAATGGCATCCTGTAGAGAAGCGTTTAAGGAATTAGGCATCTTAACTTTTCCATGCGTATATATTTTTGAAACTATAATTCACTGTTGGAAAAAAGGGGAAACATTGCGCAACACGGACGTTCATAGTTATGACACAAGAAGTTCTAACTTTTTAAGACATCAGCCTCATAGGTTAAATATTGTGAGAAAACTTCCTTCTTATGCAGGTGTTGAATTCATTAACAAACTTCCAGATAACTTACGACTGGAAGTAAATTTCATAAAATTTAAAAATAACTTAAGACGACTTCTGTCGTCAAAATCCTTTTACTCGGTAAGCGAGTTCATCCACCGTACATTTTAATTTTTTTTTTTTGGGGGTGAGGTTTTGGCTATATTGTTAAATATAATTTTTTATTATATTGTTTTGTTTTGTTCTGTATTATAATTGGCTATATTTTTAATGTTAGTAGTTGTATTTTAGCGATGGTAAATGTGATAGTTGTTAATTTGACCTGGCCAAACAATATTTTGTATCACGGCTATGAAATAAAAATGAAAATGTTTGTTTGACTGTCAATAACGCAAAAAGTACTGAATGGATTTGGATGAAATTTGGCACACAAATAGATCATGACCTGGAATGAGACATAGGCTATAAATCATTTTGATTTAAGGGTTAAAACAACCCCTAAAACAATAAATATTTATTATTATACATCCATTAAGACTAGAGAGCTGGAAATTTGTACATTTATTTCTTACAAGATATATATATAAAGTAAACCATATTTGTATTTTATACTGAGCTGCTAAGGGGTGAAATTGTAATAATAACCCCTAAAACGATTCAAATTAATTATTATACTTCCCATAAAGTTAGAAAGCTGGAAATTGGTACATTTATTTCTTACAAGATAGTATAAAATGTAAACCATGTTTGCATTTTATACTGAGCTGCCAAGGGGTGAAATTGTGATAACAACCCCAAAACAATACAAATTAATTATTATACTTCCCATAAAGCTAGAGTGCTGGAAATGGGTACCTTTTACACGATATTTTCGGGAATAGTAAACGATATTTTTATTTTGAACTTCCCGCTAAGAAAATTGAAAATTTTCTAAAATCGGGAAGTTATTGGTTTCACCCCGTTTTTCGAAAATCGAGTATTCATCAGATCTCGACGTTTTGAGGTCCTAGGAATCTTCCCTGACCACTCCCGAGAGGGTGTCACCCTGTCTGTATGTATGTGTGTGTGTATGTAAGTATGTGACCCGCTTATAACTTTTGAACAGCTTAACCGATTGGATCCTACCAAACGGCGTTCTAAAGAGTTCCATCAAACTTAGATTTCCTGAAAATGTCAACTAATTCGGACCGGTAGGTTCTGAGAAATTTCGAAAAAACTAAGAAATAAATTTTGTTCAAATCAGGTTTTTTTGGAATAACTTTTAAACGGCTTTACCGATCAATTCCAAAATCTAATCAGCTTTTAACCTTGAAAATCGACGTCAATCGCTACCAGTCCGGTCAAAATCGGTTAATTCGTTCGTGAGATATCGTGAACGAAAGAAAATAAAAAAAAGTGTTTTTTCTCAATTTCTCCGAAATTTTTCATCAGAAAAATTTTTGTTGTCGATTCTTTCAATGGACTCAAAAAACTGCATAGATTGCCGAAAATCGCATAAAAATCGGTTGATTCATTCATGAGATATCGTGAACGAAAGAAAATAAAAAAAAAGGGTTTTTCCTCAATTTCTCCGAAACTTTTCATCTGAAAAATTTTTGTTGTTAATTCTTTCAATGGACTTAAAAAACTGCATCGATTGTCGCAAATCGCATAAAAATTGGTTGATTCATTCAAAAGTTATGGCAGTTCAAAATTTCCAAAAATAGTGTTTGTTGAAATTAAACTTAGCGGGAAGTTACATGGATGGCCTTTAGGGTCAACCGTTTTCCAAATTTTTTGTTGTGCTGCTAAGGGGTGAAAATGTAACAACAGCCCCTAAAACAATACAAATTAATTATTACGCTTCCCATAAAGCTAGAGAGCTGGAAATTGGTACATTTATTTCTTACAAGACATTTATACAATGTAAACCATATTTCCTTTTATTCAGGTGTTGCTTAGGGGTGAAAATGAGATAACAAACTAAAACAATACAAGTTAATTATTATACTACCCATAAAGCTAGAGAGCTGGAAATTGGTACATTTATTTCTTACAAGATTATATATAAAAAGTAAACAATATTTGTATTTTGTAGTGGGCTGCTGAGGGGTAAAAATGTGATAACAACCCTAAAACAATAAAAATTGATTATTATACTACCATTAAAGCTAGAGAGATGGTAATTTGTACATTTATTTCAAACCATATTTCCATTATGTAGTGTTCCATCAGCTTCGATTATATTGCAATGGTTTGGAGGTTTTTCATTATTTTTTTCACAAAAATCGTCAATATCTCGAAAACGGTGTGTTCTAGATCATTTTTGATGATTCTCTACCCCTCTTTAGGAAGTACCATCGTTGCCAGTTATGGGCTATACAACGGTAAAGTGTATATGCTCCTGGGAGCTCAACCCCAAATCATATTTTGATTTCTAAAAATTGGGTAAAATAAGTGAGAGACGGGTCAAAATATATGTTTTTTAAAGCAAAAAAAACACATTATATTCCGTCGGCTTCGTTTATATTGCAATGATTTGAAGTTTTTCATTCATAAAAAAAATCATCAATATCTCGAAAACGGTGCATTTCAGAGCACTTTTGACGATTTTTGACCCCTATTTAGAAAACACCACCTTTGCCAGTTATGGGCTATACAACGGTAAAGTGTATTATGCCTCTGGGGGCTCTCACCCCCAAGTCGAATTTTGATTTCTACAAATTGGTTAAAATAAATGCGTGACGAGTCATAACATGTTTTTTAATGCAAAAAACACGTTATTCCATCAGGGGGTTTTGACAATTCTCAACCACTCTTTAACAGACACGGAAATATTTCTACCTCCATTTGTTACAGTTTGTCAACATTTACCATCAGACTGATTGTATTATACTTCTGCTTACACCATCAATTATTCCCGTGCTAAGAACGGGTGCAACAGCTAGTTAAAATATATTTGCTCAAACACAGGTAAAAATCAAACTTATCCTATAAAATAAAAAAATATTGTTTATTTTCATTACATCAAATTGCTTTGTAATACCTTTTTTGTAAAATATATACAGCTGATTGTGTCAGCCGTCCAAGTGTTACGGCTGTTTGTAAACGTATACAGCTTATTGCATTTACAGCAATATGTTGTAGTTAACAAACTATTAGTTTTCTTTATATCATTTTGGGCGGTTCTTACGTATTGAAAAGTTGTCATCTGGTGATGGCTGCAACAACAACACATATTTTAAAATATTTTATTGTAGTAAAACTAAATTTAAACTAGAAAATAATTATTTTAATTAAAACGATCAAGACTTATTAAACTAAATATTATTGGACAAATCAAATAGCAATCCTAATAATAAGTTTTGTCCATTAACATTTCGTTTTAGTTTATTTTTACTCCTGGAATTGTAAAACTTTTAGCAAAATTAAATAACATATAGGTAGTTATCTAAGTTATATTTTTTTTATTTTCTATGGAGTTACTCAATTTTCATTCCTTAGGCGCGGGTAATGTTTTAACTCTTCTTACTTATAAGGAATAAATGTACAAAAATACACTTCTCTAGAGTTGTAAAAAATTAGAATTTATATTAGTTTTGTATGAGTAGCTACCTACTTTAAATCTTTATATACTTATCCCGTCCAGAAAGTAAAGAACGAATGTGCATTGCGTGCGGCGCAGATCCCCCACTACTGCGATTACGTGCGCGGTCGCTTGCCCCTTCCTTTCTCTTCAGTGTGAGGTGAGTCTCGTTTCTGTGTGGTCACGCTACTTGTTTTCGCAGCGTTTTAAAATGACGGCGCTAATCGAAAATCCCGCCAAATGTGAAGTACGGAGTGTAATCTGCTTTTTGAATGCTCAAAAAGTTAAGCTCATTGAAATTTATAGGCAAATTAAAGCTGTGTATGGTGAAGATGCGATGAATAAGTCATCAGTAAGAAAGTGGTGTATCATGTTTAACCAAGGAAGAACTAACGTGCATGATGAAGATCGGAGCGGGAGGCCATCACTAGTCACGGATGAACTGAAGAAAAAAGTTAAAGAAACAATTCAGGAACATCGACGTTTCACTTTGACGACTTTACATGACTCTTTTCCACAAATTTCACGATCACTCCTACATGAGATAGTGACAGATCATCTTGGTTACAAGAAAGTGTGTGCTCGGTGGGTGCCTAAAATTTTGACGGACGACCATAAGGCGAAACGCATGTGGGCAGACCTTGAATTTTTGACTCAATATGACAAAGATGGAGACCAATTTCTTGATCGTATTGTTACGGGAGATGAAATATGGGTTTCGTATAAGACTCCAGAAAGTAAGCGTCAGTCAATGGAGTGGCATCACACAAATTCGCCCTCAAAACCCAAAAAGGAAAAACCATTGTTGCAGACTCGCAAAGTCATGGCAACGGTTTTTTGGGACCGAAAGGGATTAATCCATGTGGATTTCATTCCACGAGGGGCAACAATAAACTCAGAATCCTACTGTGAGACTCTTCAACGACTGTCGCCATCCAAAACAAGAGGCGTGGAATGCTGTCGGCTAAAGTTTTTTTCATTCACGACAATGCCCGGCCTTATGCCTCGGCACGAACGCGGCAAGAACTCCAAAGTCTGAAGTGGGAAATCTTTAGTCATCCTCCCTACAGCCCTGACCTAGCAGCTAGTGATTTTCATCTGTTTCCAAAGTTGAAGCAATTTTTTGGTGGAAAACAGTTTGGAAATGACGACGAACTTAAAGAAGCAGTGATAATATGGCTCAAATCTTTCGCGGCTGATGAGTATAACATCGGAATAGAGAAACTGGTCCCACATTACAACAAGTGTCTCGACAACAATGGCGATTACGTAGAAAAGTAGAATAAGGTACTGTGGCTGTGTAAATAAAGTTTGGTGTTGATATCTTTTGTTTTTATTTAACCATGCTAAAACGTTCTTTACTTTCTGGACGGCCCTCGTATATATGTCTTATATGTCGTTGTAAGTGTGTATGTCACTGAACTCCTCCTAAACGGCTGGACCAAGTTTGATGAAATTGTTTGTGTGTGTTTCAGTGGGTCCCTGGATGGTTTGGATTCACAATTGGACCCAGTAGGTGATGCTGCGATCTGGTTCTAGGAATTTTTTTCTATATATAAAAATCAATGTTTGTTTCTTTGTCCTCTATGGGATCAAAAACTACTTTACTGATTTTGCTAAAAAATTCACACTGAAACCACATAATTGCCAGGAGTGTTCAGACATTACAATTACTACAGTCTAAGGGGTTGGAATGGGGATGGTACTCCATACAATAAATATAAATTTAACTAACTTCCTACAAGCTATGAAGCTAAAATTATGTAATATTATTTTTAAGAGATATAAAAAACTATTTACAATTTGATTACTTAATTCAAAAAGGGATGAAATGGAAAACCTACCCTTAAAATTAAATAGTAATCCCCTTACTTTTTCTATATTCTAAAAACTACTCAACTAATTTTAATAAAACAATTTACACATTATACACATATTAGTACCAGGACTTTTTTTAGAGAACATCGTCACTACAAACAAAAAGATTTAAATGTGGTAGCTACCCCTATACAATAAAAATAAATTGCACTATATTCGTAAAAACTATAAATCTAAAATGATTTAATATTATTTTTTATTTATATAAAAAAAGTTTGCAATTCGATTACTTAAGTCAAAGGGTTGAAATGGGATAACCAACTTTAAAATTAAATAAAGCAATAGCGAAGCATTGCCAGGTTCACTAGTGAAATTATAAAATTTTATTTCAATCGGTAGATATGTCACAAGTATGAGGGTCATTCAAATATAAACGAGGATGTTGAGAGGACGGTCCATCAAAAGAGTCGGGCGACATGTGTCTTGGGAAGAACAGCTGAGAGGAGCTATGAGAGCTGAGAACGAAAACTGTTACGTCCTCATAACAAAGCAGTAACAAAGATGAGTTGGAAGGAAATGCCTATATTCGTTATGCAACTCATAATAACTAAGTTATTGGTGCGAGAGGACTGATATTTTACAGAGATTGCGTGCACATTTTTTTTTTAAATACTCTTTTCATAGGCAAGAGTGTTTAATTGGCACACAACTTTCTCTGAAGTGCGAGAAAGAGTGAAAACCTCACGATCGCCATAAAGAACGAGTTTGACGGGAAACCATATTGAATCTGTTTGTCACCTTATTGAAGGAAACCACCGCTTCACCATCAATGAAATTGCATCTGAAGTTGACATCAATCATCCACGATAAGTTTGATTTTTCTAAGATTTCGGTTTTTTACCACGGCTTCCAAACAAAAACATATTAACCTACAAATCTCCCAACAGCTTCTTGATCGTTATCAGGCCGAGGGGGACCCTTTTCTCACTCGCAAAGTGACCTACGATAAGACTCGAGCCCACCATTACACTCCAGAGAACAACCAGGCGAGCAAAGAATGGTGGAGCATTGGAGTGAAAGCAAAAACGAGTTTGTTGGGGTAGTTCTCGCATCTGTGTTTTGATATTCAAAAGGCATTCTTTAGCTGGATTTCCTTCACGAACAGAGAACTGTTTCTGCTGCCTTCTTCTACACTCTCTTTCATCAAGCAAAGGCCGTTCGGAACTAAAGATGGCAACAATCCATCAGGTACGTCATTTTGCTGCTCATCTAACGCACCAAAAGCTCAATGAAATGTCCTGAAAACACTTGAACACCAACCATGTAGTTCAGATTTATTGCCGTGAGACTTTCATATATTTGGACAATCAAATAAGGCTTTAGGAGGGAAGCGTTTCACCGATGATATGGTAGTTGAGAGATTTGTGTGCATCTGGTTCAAGGACCTCCCCCAATCTTTTTACAGTGAAAGGATTAACTCTAGACCTGCCCTGGTTATAGCTCAAATTGGCGAGCTGGTTTTTAGTGTTTTGCAAGCACAGTTTAAAAAATTCGCCAAAAATAGTAATTCTATCCCAATCCAAAAGTGTTCTTTACCTTTTTTGTAGAAAAATGTTCAAAGAATTCATATATGCAATTAAAAAAATTATTGCTGTAAAATTGTATAAGTTAAAAGCTCAAGAAACAAAAAATATTCAGTAACGAAAGGAAATAGTTCAACTTTAGGCCTACATAACAAGTAGTAAACATTTTTTGTAATTTTTTTCATAAGCATAAAAATGTTTTGTAATTTTGTTCTAAATAGAACTGTATAAAAACATTTATCAATTTCAAATTTCTTATTTTGAAAACACCAGTTTTTATGTTCCAAATACACGACTGCTAACAAAGCTAGGCCTAGTTTGAAACGTAATTTACTAATATATGCTTTGCCCAAAAATGAAATATTATTACAACAAAGTGTAGAAGATAAATCAAAGAAAAGAACGGTATACTTGTCTTTCCTTAGTTCACAAAAGTGTTTGAGTTATCTTTATTTGATTAACAAAATGACATCAATGTAATGAAACGTAGCCGTTCGATATTACTACAGGCAGGAAGGGACATTTGAATTACATAAGAGCGACAAGCAAATGACGGCCTCACCAGAATGCCCTAATTATGTACTTTCCACTGCTGTCTAGACAAACCAAAAACTGGTTATTTCTAGTTTACTTCCCACCGTTAGAAATATCGAACTATTCTCTACAAAATGGTGCAAAGAAATCTGTCAAAACATATGATATTGTAGGCGTTATCTCGGTTGACAAATGTGCCTGTTTCATTGGTTGGAAACTGTCCAATCGCAAGGGTTTACAGAGATCTTGGTCATAAATCGTGTAAAATAGTGACATCTGATTGGAAGGTACTATTAGAAAGATAAAATCTTGACGAATCCAATGGTATCTTTATAATCTCGATTGAAATACTTCTGTAGATGGTCTTGCAAGTTAAAGAAGTGGGAAATAACAGTACAATTGTATGCAAATTCATGCGTGAAACAGCTGTAACCCGATCTGCATATTTTAAAACGATGATTACGTATGTAAATATACGTTTTACGAAAAAGTTTTAAATACAAAAGTTAAAGTTTAATTGATTTCCTTTCCAACGGTGCCGGTTTTATCACGATTGGATGATTTTAGGTGTATTAAATAACAAAATATGCAAGTTTATGCAAATTCTCGCATAGGTTCGAAATGGTTGCATCTTGCGCCTGAGAGAACGTCAATTTAGGCAGTCTGCCACGGGGAAGGTTAAAAAACTTATGATTTCATAGTAAAAATGTGTCAATAAGGAGGTTGGTTATGTAGAAAAATTATATATTTTTATTTAACCATTTACTTAAATTAATAAATTTTTTAAAATAAATTCCCGTTTATATTTGAAGGACTCTTGCATTTAAATATCTCTCCCCCACCCTACCCAGAAAGATGTTGGGGTTGATTACCCCCACAGTATTTTCAGTCAGCCAGTGAGAAACATGTCCCCAAGTTTCATCAAATCACCCCAGTCACTTGGACGCGATCCTGGAAGAAACATACACACTTTAATTCATTGTTCACTTACGTTTTATTCGTTCTTTTGATGTGTTGAACATCAACCAGATCATTTAGCGAGATTACCTCCCATAGTGCCACCGCCCTTTGAATTCGGACGATTAATTTCAAGAATTCTGTACTGTAACCAAAAGCCATAATAAAACAGATTAAATTTTAATACGACAAATTTATAAACTAATTAAGCACATTAAGTGCGAAGAAAGGATTTCAGAAGTTATGATGAAAAACAATCAGGCTTAGTAACTCTGAGTGTCAGGTTTGTTACCTATATAGCGTCTACAAGATCATGCAATTTCAAATAGTTAAGCATTTGCTTTGTTTATGATTTTTTAGCATCTTCTTAAAAAATGTTACATGTCTAGATTTGAATGTTAGGTGAAGTTGCCATTTTAAGTTAAATAAAGATCCACAAATTCTTTTTTCTAATTACTAATAATTTTACAAAATATGGTTTAATAGATAAAATGCTCATGATACAAAAAAAATTATTTTTAAAATGTTTGAGAATAGGCCTATATAATTTTAGTTAGGTCATTTACATCATCCAATTTTTTCCATTCGGTAATTTCCGTACGGAAGCCTAGCATTAGTTTCCATCCGTTATTTTCTATACAGGTAAATAAAAATCTAAAGTGGAGTCCCAGTTTTTATCAAAAGTAATATTTTTCTGCAGTAAAAGCTTAAAATCATATTTTACAATAATTCAATTCATTAAAAACTTATTCGTTGTCAAGTAATTTTAACTTTAGCCCAATCGGAAACTTAAAAATCACCAAAACATTGGATCACAAGGCGCGGCACCAATTTTGATGAAACTGTGTTTTAAATGTTTGTTATATAACATTATTAGAAATCAGAAACGTTTGAGTCGCCGGACTACATTTTTTACCCACATTTTGAAATTTGTAGGGTCTTTTCTGTTATACGACACCATGGCTTTCAAAGTTTTTAAAGAAATACTACCCAAAAGCGGCAAAAGCTGCCCACCACACAAATAAGAAAATTTGTTTTCTAAACTGCGACCAGTTATGTTATTTTATATAAAAGAATTGCAATCCCTAAAAGAAAAATAGCCTAAAGTATTTTCTTAAGTATCTAGTCACAGTATGTTCCCAGTTTGTAAACATATGTAACTTGGTAACAAAACAAATAAAACAAAAACAAGACAGAGAGAGGTGTAAAAAAAAGGAATGTAAAGTAAATATCGGAGTGAGAAAATGTACATAGCTAGAAAGAAGATAGTAGGTTACCGTTTGACACTATTATATTTTGTACGGTACCCTGTATTCATGGACAAAAGAATGCACTGTAGGGTCGTACAATGGAAAGACCTAATTTTTATTTAAATATTCTTTAATTTTATATACTAATTCTGACTTACAACAAAAAATATAATCTAAGTGGATTTGCTAAAACGAATACACTGATAAAAATTACCTAAACTATTCCATTAGTTTTCTTGTTTATGTGCTTTTCTTAGCTTCGTTTGTTGTTTGCTTGATGCGTTTTGGTTAGACACCATCCATCATCAGAAAAATATTGTTCGTTAGATGTTCTCAAACCGAAACACACCAAGCAAACAACAAACAAAGCTAAGAACGGTGTATAAACAAGAAAATAAATGTTTAAGTTATCTTAGCAGAAGTACAAATACTATAATGTAGTATCTATAAAATATTCCAAACATTTTCTTAAATAAAGAATTTTCCAAAATTATTACACAGCATTTGAATTTTTCTGAGATGTAAGTAATTGTAAGGGGAATATTTTCTTTAGAAAATAACTAACGGAATTCAAGTAATGATTTTATTTTAATGCTACTTTACACATGAAGACTGACCGCTTTCACTGCAAGTTTGGCAGCTCTAATGCCTTCCTATGTTTACCACAATTACTCCAGTTGTACAATAACTATTGTACATATTTACAATAACTAAGTAAATATTCTAGTCTTTTTCCTTAATATACAAAAAATTGAGGGGTGCTTTTGATTTAATGTACAACAATTTCTGAATGGAAAAAACTGTTTGCAATGAAAATGGCCTGACCAGAAACTAATTTCCCAACAAATAAAAAAACACATATTTTTCTTACATCGCCTTCTCCGTTTGTCGGTGATTTCGTTGTTGTTCTTGTTAAACCTCCTCTCCTGCGGGGGACATAAGTGGGCACTTTTTCAAAATTCTTGAACCTCCACTGAAAAAAATAATAAAATTCAAAACAGTTAGTCCAATCATTTGTTAAACACTGACCAATTTTATGCTGTTAGTAAAATAATGATTACTAGGATATCTGATGATTGTAAATACCCTATAGCAGTTCTAAGGCAACATAGACCCTATGTTGTATTGATGTTTGAGTTCAGCCGCACTGATCCGTGAACACCGGTAGAAATAGAACATTGGTGAATGAAGTAGCGGACGACTATTGCGAGTGGCCCGCTCTCCGTAAGTAAAGTACGGTGGATTGGTCATCAAAAGTTAATTAATTGTTAGGTGAGGTTAATTTACAAGAAAAAAATGGCAGACTTTAGGAGTGTACAATATGATGTCGTTGGAATAATCTATTCAATAGCAGATAGATGATGAAGTAGATAAACGGATAGTAGAAGGTAATTATAATTGAAAGAAACTAGCTTTTATTAAATTTGGCAGTGTATATGTTTGATAATGCATAATCATTAACAATTTAAATGTGTCCTTTTATAACAAGACAACTCTACACCTTAACCCTGCAACTGTCAGACTACTCAATTATTTGAGTAGTCATGGGGGCGTGGCACGTGAAAACGATCAATTTTGACAACTCTACTTGTAATGAATATTTCACCCACTAAAAATTATTCAATCGCAATAAATCAAAAACCGTTGGAAAGGTAATGATCTAAACTTTAATTTTTGTATTTACAAGTTTTTTCTAAAACGTATATTTACATACGTAATCATCGTTGCAGTTTATTAGTTTTCTTCAACAAACTCGGCGCCCATCAATTGACCGGATCTCGTCAGAAAACACGACGAAATAAGGTTTTTTTCATTTTTGTGAATTTTTTATTTTTAAGGGTAATTTTCCCATAAAAACCCATAAAATAACGGAAAAATTAACTTTTCTCAAAAACGGCTCTAACGATTTTGATTAAAATTTTATAGTTTATTAGGGACCTAAAGTACTATAAACTGTAAAATTTTCATCAAAATCGTTCGAGCCGTTTTTGAGAAAAGTTGATTTTTCCATTATTTTATGGATTTTTATGGGAAAATGACTGTTAAAAATAAAAGAATCACAATAAATTGGTAATAGTATTTTTATATTAAGTTTCTATAATGAGGGAGAAAGTATGTGTCAGTTTCCTGATACCGTTTATTTAGAGATATTTTGGTATCTTTGTAAACATAATTCTTCAAGCTAACTTTCCCTGTAAACCAAATAGGCTATACTTGAACGGTTTATTGTGTAGGACCGTGAGAAAGTGACTGCTAATACGGTCTCATCTAAGGTTTGAATATGAACCCTAACGCTTTTTATAACATGGGTAGACGTAGGAGTTTGCGCGCGCATCGTGTATAGCTTGAACGGGCGAGAGATTTCTACATTTTTTCTCTCTTTTGTTATTTAAATAATTCTAAGTCAAACACTTTTAGGAAAAGATAGTTTACAAGTATACAGTTCAATTCTTTGATTTATTCTCTACACTTTGTTATAATAATATTTCATTTTTGGGTAAAGCAAATATTCCTTAATTACGTTTGAAACTAGGCCTAGATTTGTTAGCAGTCGTGTAGATGGTAAATAAAAACTGGTGTTTTCAAAATAAGAAATTTGAAATTTATGGGAGTTGAAATTCAAAATGGTGGGGTCTGGCAAGCCTTAAGATAAACAAGTTTTTGAGAAAAATTCTAC
>JAGFPH010000239.1:370993-390961 GCA_018207615.1 Philaenus spumarius | reverse complement strand
GGGTCTGGCAAGCCTTAAGATAAACAAGTTTTTGAGAAAAATTCTACGTTACTTACCATTTGATACATTTTCAGTCTCTTCACTGTTGTAGACATTGGTTCTTCTGTCGTAGCATTACCCGTCTCAAGAGGCTGAGAACCAGCAGCAGCGGGACTCTTGGGAAAATAAAAATATAACATCAACATCCAACAAATTTTCTGAATGGCATTTACATAAATGGCAAACAAATATTAAACACATTGGATGTTTCCCTGCCTGTTTCTTTTCCGTGTCATTTCTTTTTCTTTTCAGCTGAAAATCCAGTTCAGGTACAATGCCTGGTACAGTATACAATGCTCCTAAACTAACGGACATAAAATCTGAACAGACTCAGAAATAAACAATAGAAATAATTATTTCTAATTGTAAAACAACATAAACTTAAAACTATTGATTAACGAATAACAACTATAAATGCTGGGTAAAAAATAAAACACCAATAAAGATTAACCATCGCAGTAAAAGAAGTAATTCGAGCACGTATCTGAACCGCTGACGTGAGTTTATGTTTTAGGTTATGCACCAACTATTGGGTAAATTTATCTACTCACGAAGGCGCTCAACAGCTGCCTGTGAGTACAAAATATATTAGTAGAATTTGTTTGCACTTAAGTATCCATCTTCGACTTACGTGCTCCTTCTTTCCACTTGCAGTGGAAAAACTTGCTTTGCGAGTTTACACCTCGACATTCCGACCTCGGGGTATGGACTGCTTCGCTTCACTTGCAGCGTACAAACTCGGCTGTCGGCCTCAGATCAGAAGATGCCCCTCGCTAATATCCCCTACGTGGATGAACCGTGTACTTTTATGGTATTTTACATTTAAAAAGACTTTGGGGGAACAAAGGGAGCTATAAGGTCTTGTAAAAAAAAACAAAATGTACGGAGTAATATATTTATTTTTTTAGATAAAACCACAAAGAAGTTTCATTTTGGTCCAAAAATCTCAAAAAATAGTTACTTCCGGTCAAAAAACGTACTTTTGGTTGTTGGATTTTTTTGCTAACGATCTCGTCCAAGCAACTTAGACATCCAACGTGTGTACCAAATTGTACTTAAAATGCGACCGTTAAGAGTGCGAACACATAAATACATATATTATATAAATATTTTAATGACACCCCAAAACGTTTTCTGGAGGATCGGTACTCGTTGACCACTCCTGGCCTTAGGTCTCACCATAAGGGTCCTACAATAGCTCACATTTCCTAAAAAAAACCCTCTCAAAGTAACATAAACTTTTTACAGTTGTTAACTAGTGTTTATTGGCGATGATAACTGATAATTGGTAAGGTCAAAGAGGAAGCTTGCTAGAATCAGGAGGAGGGGGTTTTGGAGTTATAACTCCCCTCATTGTAAAAAATATTTTGCACTTTGATTACATTAAAATACGCTCTTAAGAGTAACTTGTGTTCAACACCTATGCAAATGTCAAGCTACAATAAATTATCAATATAATATTGCTAACATTATATTTTTGGTCAAATTGGGCACTGGCACTTTATTTTATACAGATGCAGTGTTAGTAGTGTATCAAAGTATAGTATCTAGAGGCAGCACACAGAGTTTTGTCCTACACAGATTACTTGCCGTCGCAGTCATATCAGCAGTGGCACGAAATAGAATATTAGAGCATACATATTGGTCGGAAAAATAAACGATCGGCTTATTTACGGCTGACGGTAGCTGTGCAGCCGCTAGCTACCACTACAATCGACGGATTTTCCACCGTCTCCGCCGAAACAATGGTGAATGTGACCATTTGCACGCCAATTTCCCTTATTTTAGTATTTTTTTCGTAGAATACTATCCTTCAGCCGCGTGTAGAAACCAACTTTCTTAAATAATTGAAAAATGTTTCTCCTAGTTCCTCAAATCAGGAAACACAGTGTAGAATGCTCGAAAATCTTTTCTTCTTTTATTTATTGATTGGATGAGCCTAAATATGTATATTTTTTTTCTTCCTTTTCAATCGGCGGCGGAATAAGAATAAAGCGAGAGTTGCTCTCTTTTCATGTCAATAAAACATTAAAAGAAATAATATATTACATAACACACTTCGTGATTGATGACCTAGACACTTCAGTTTAATGAATACCAATATGAATTTTAGACGGTGCAACGTCGGAAATATTACCGCGTGCACACTTTAAATTTTATGACTATCTGTAGCCGACAAAAAAACGCCGTTTGTGTTCCAGGCCTATGGGGTTAGAGGCAGAGCACGGAAAGATTTGGCGGGGATGAATCATGGTTGCTATTTTTAAGTTATTCGAAAATGAGCCTGAACCACAATTATTAGAAGTGGAAAAGTATACCTATATCATTTTAAAGTACTTTTGGGAAGCCTAAAAGTGTTATTTTGCATTTTTTTTTAAATTTCCATGTACAATTTTAGGTTAGGCCTAGTTTATTTTATTTTACCTGCCTTATCGGCAATATACACACAAGATTTTTTTTGTGCTTATTGTTGGCACAGTATCTTTGGAATGATGTAAGTTTCATTCCTCTCCATTTATAACAAATATTAAAAAAGGCACTTCAATATATTTATTGAATATAATGATGCCCTTGAACAAATTCTGAAAGGAACTACAACAAGCATGTAAAAATCCTGAAGCCTTTCATATCCTAAAGCATGTAAATATGTAATTTTGTTAAATTTACCACAGGACTTTAAAAAAATAATATTTACATACATATTTATAATCAACTCTTGTTTTTAGTAATAAAGGATTTCTTTGTAAATCCGTTTTTATTTTTTATTAATATTGTTGTTTTATAAACAGCGGTTAGAATATTTTGTGCTATTGTAACTTGTTACTTTTGTAAAATTATATTACAATCCTTTTATGAATTTTGCAGCGTACAATATCATGATAATTTGTCAACAATTCCCTTCATACATTCCAAGATTAGTTAAGGGAATACAACGACTATCAGGCATTGACAACCAAGATGATCGGCTCATAGAAACGTAAAGAAATCCTTCATAGACTCGATATAAGATTTAATAATCAAATATCTTACCAGTCCAAAGTCTAACGGCTTTCGTATGGAACTAAATTCATCCGGCATGGTTTTGCTCTCAAAATCCACTTTAACTTTCTGAAATAAAAGTTTAAAAGTAGTAAATCGTGTAACTAGTCTCAAAGTTGTCAAACGTAAGTTCATTACACCATGCTTACCGAATTAAAATCGCGAACTGGCTGTGCTGAAAGCATATCCGGTGGAAGGCTAGCCTCCACCCAATCACTGGCAGCCTGAAATTATAAACGTAGTCGCTCATGATTCATGAAATAATAAAATGAAGAGGTACGAGTACCGTCAGCAGTCCCGTAAATAGTCAGATCTTGATAATTTCAGCTGTGGGCTCATAATTTCTAACCAAATAAGTAAAAGTAACTGTACAGTTAATATTCAAACAAGAACCATAAGACATATTCCTACCGGATATTGCTCAACCAGGCCCAGCAATCCAGAAGAATACTTGGGCCAGGCTGCAGCCCATGAGCCCAAACATACTCTGGAACGGCCCGATTTGCAAAAAAAAAATAACCACACTACATTTTGAATGACAAACAATTTTGTGTATTGTTCAAGGAGTATTGGTATGTTCCAACATCAATGAATTCTAAATCATTTAGCCAATATAGGTACCTGCTGACTTTTTGTTCTTCGTATAAAAAAATTAATTCGTCCATTCAATGCAAAACATTGAAAATCCGCAATAGAAAAAAATTAATTCAAATTTCAAGGAGCTTATCAATGCATTGACTTTCGCTGAAGCAAGGAATGTTTCGAACCAGTGTGCAAGACGACCAAACAAATTTTGTATGTGGATATGTGAACAAAATTGTAACAATTTTTCAATTAATAGTTGTCAGAATACTTAGTACAAATTATAATAACTTAAAACATTTTTCACCACACTATATTGTAATCAGCTGTTTTGAGAACATAATATTCAAACCGAAAGTTAAAATTTGCTGCCCTACGCCTGCAAAATTTTACAATGCCATAATTCCGCAAAGTAAAACTGCTGTGCATTCAAACAAACTCAATCGATACACTAATATGCGGCAAGTGGTAAATATACCCGTGAAAACAGCTGATTATTGTATTGTTAATGTATATTAATGTTGTTGCTGTTTTGTTGGTTGGTTAGTTCTTGAACGTTACTGTGTGAAGTGACCATTGAATTTACACTAGCCTAAGTAGTTTTTGTGATTAGTTTTGTAGTTTTATTATTTATTTTAAACATTAACTAGTAAAATGAACATTCCTGCTTCATTGAAGAGGAAAGCTGAGCAAATTAGTGAAGACGTGTTACCCGATAAATCAAAGGTTAGATATAATGAAGAATTTGTTAAAATAAATATGTTTTAAATAACTTATTTCCTCTAAGTCTACATAGTGTAGTATGGTGAAAAATAGCGTTCTCACCTCTGCCGAAAGGGTTTTTGCATTGCATTCGACTGCGTCTCGGTCTTAAAACGTGATATCGGGCCAGCAAAATCCCACTTTCGGCCCTTGGTCCGAAATATACTATATAGGATTGATATTTGCATTTTTATTGCACATTAACCAGGTTAATATAATAGATCATATGTGATACTTAAAACAAAATTGTGATTAAAACAAAGTACATTATTTTATACTAGGCGGCTCCACCTACTGCTTGCCAACCCTAGCAAAGCAAATTCAAACTGATTATTGTATATCTGATATTTTCACCGACATAACGATTGATTAGGACAGAGGCATTTGTATGGTGTACAGATGTGGTGGTAATTATACATCCTAATGCATGTGCAGTGAATGACAGGATTTTTATACAATAGAGAGACATTTACCTAACCTAAAAAAAGTTGTTGGTTATCAAACAAAATTAACCAAATCTAAATTTGCTAAGTTGGTTGCTATAGTAATAAACGTAAATGCTTTCAAGAAGTGTGTGTCGGTTCAGCATAGGCCTAACCTACAATTGTGTTCAGCTTTTGTTCCAGATCAGATATTTTATTTTACAAATAAATATTTATATTCCTAAAGATTTTTAAACAATTTTATTCTATGTTGTAAAAATTCTACACAAAATAATGTTTTTTCGAATATCATGGTCCTTCCACAAACCCCTAATTTTGTCCATAATTTTTCAATTTTTAAATAGAAATCCTAAATATTTCCGGGATAAAATAATAGCATATTAAGTACACAGTAGTGTATTTATGAAAAGTTTTCTACGTGAAAATTAAAGTTTTGTCAAAGTTGGTTCAGCCGTTCCGAAAATTAGGCCGGAAAAACAATCAGACAGATAGACAAAAAATTAAAAAATAGGCCTACATGTTTAGGTTTTGGTATTGTGTGAATAACCACGTGAGCTTAGAAAAAAGGATTTATTTCAAAATCATAGACAGACATTTTAATTTGATTTATATGTAGGCCTACAGATAACCAACGTTTATCAGTGAAATGAAAAGACAAATAAACGGTATCAGTTAACTGACACAAACTTTCTCCCAACTTACTGTAGTCAAAATAATATTGTTTTCAATCATTTTATTTATTACTTTTTAGAACAAAACAAAAAAATAATATTCTACCTACGTCAATCGTATAAAAAAATTATTGTCCTAGGCGGGATTCGATCGCGCGACCTTTGAATTACTGGCCGTGATCGCTACCATGGTGCTACCCCATGCGGCCACCGCCGCGATGCTAGATTGACAACATAAACTTGTTTATTTTTAAACATTTCCCCATAATTATAAAACGCCGAAGTTTTGATAAAAGCGGGTGGTGTCATTTTGTTTGGCATCTTAAGCACTATAAATACTGAAAATTTGATCAAAATCGTTAGAGCCGTTTTTGAGAAATTTGCATTTTTGTCGTTTTTATGGGTTTTTAGGGGTAAATTACCCTTAAAAATTAAAAATTCCAAAAAATGAAAAAAACGCCTGGAGATAATAGGGTTTAGTACCTACATACCAAATTTCATGAAAATTGGACCAATAGTGTCCTCTGTGGTCGTGTATACATACTGACAGACTGACAGACAGACACCACTCTAAAAACACTTTTTTGGGTTCAGGGAGCACCAAAACAAAAAATTCCACTAAAAATATTTTTGGGTTCAGGGAGCACCAACACAGATAATTGCACTAAACCATTTTTGGGGTTCTGGGAGCACCAAAACAGATAATTCAACTGAAAATTCAAATTCAAACATTTTAACGAATACAATACTTTCTCCATATACTACATATAGGGTGGAGAAAGTAAAAATACTTTTCAGGATTAAATCAGAGACACATATCAATCATACGATTTTGTAGCAGTACAGTAGTAATATCAAATAATCAACATTTTATAAAACAAATCACAAATATCAAACATGTGTGTGTGTGTGTGTAATAAGCAAAGAAAATATGGACTGAGTCAATAACCCAGGGCTTTTATTTTCTCTCTACATCCCTGAGTTTGATGTGTGTTGATATAGGTGTATTAAAGTTAGTTAAAATATCTAACAAATAGGTTAGAGAAATTAGGCCTACTATTTTTTTTTTTTTTATGGCAAAAAGCCGTAAATTAAACTCTTTAATGACATACCTTTTCATTAAACAAAAAGATTGCATATTTATATAAATGTTGAAATCTCACAACTAATATATGTTAAGTAACTCAAACACGTTTCAACCACATGTCCTCATTTTCAGTGAAGTACGACCTACAATAATCACACTATAACTGATTGATCAAACAAGTTAGTTATTTCAAAGTCGTTGTGTTGGTAAACGTGTTAGTTGTTAGATTCTACGTCCAAGTTTTATTCCTAAAAAAAACCCACACTTAAAAAATGATACAAAATCTATTGCGGTCAAACACAACGACTTTGTCCTGAAATATGCACTATCAAAACAATGTATACATTCAGTGTAAAACGGCTAACTCAAACTTACTCCTTTGTCCATTTTGTTGGCATTTTTATCCGTCGTTTGCGCGGTGATTGTGTGACTGAAGAGAAGCAGAACCAAGATGGAATATGATTTCATTTTCGTTACGAGTTAGTGAAATACATTTAGGCCTAAAACTACACAAGTAGGCCTAACTTGTACTGATTGTGCTATCAACAACAGTAATGGAATGCAGCATATGTAATCAGATGCTGTTATGCAACTTTGGAACATAATGGATTCAATCTGCCATTATTGGTTGAAAGTGTTCATAATTCTTTGTCATATAATTAAATAACATAAAAGCCTTCACTATGAGATGTAAAGCGATAAAGACATTGGACGAGGTGAATGTAACAGGCTGCAACCCTTCTGCATAAATAAATAACTGCTTTGTTAATTAATTTGTTTCTTTAACTCATAACTATCAATTCTAACCTTTTTCATTGTGGTGCGTTTTGAAAGCATTTTTTCAAAAATTCGCCAAATATAGTAATTATAGCCCAATAAAAAAGTGTTCAATAGCTAATAGCTTTTCTTGTATAAAAACATGTAAAAAATTTATATATTCAACTAAAAAATTTATTAAAATAAATCTTGAAAAGTTTTTAGCTCACAAAGCACAAAATTTCCAGGAACAGAAAAAAATCCAAATTTAGGTTTACATAAAAAGTAGTAAACATTTTTTAATTTTTTTTTCAAAATATACAAAATTATTGTAATTTAGTATTAAATAGAAGTGTATAAAAATAAAGGCCTAAACCAATTTCAAATTTCATTTTTTGAAAGCACCAGTTTTTATATTCCTACTACTACAAGATTGCTAACAAAGTTAGGCCTAATTTTAATAGTAATTTAGGAATATATACTTTACCGAAAAATTTGATATTATCATAACAAATTATAGAGAATATATCATAAAATTGAACTGTATACTTGTAAATTCTTATTTTATAAACTTATTTCACTCTGTTTTACTTGTTTCACTAAATAAAATCAAATAAACAAAACACTCACAAACATATAGTAGGTACAGTTCCAGACACTCTTGACTGTGGGAAAAACATACGGTACAACAGTCATAATGGTTGTACATCAACCTATTGATTTCAACAAATGTCTGTATTTCACGGATATATCCGAATAGAATCCGGATATTAAATTAGGTTTACTTTACATCAAAAGAAAATTTGGAGTTTTTTCTTCAAATTGATATAAATATCGTTATCCAAATAGACTGGTCGTAGTTATAGCCTGTTTAAAGTGTGCTTTCTCATTTGTTGAAATTGACCAATTACAAGGGTTTACAGAAAAATTCATATCTAAGAACCAATAAATAGTGACAAATGATTGAAAGGCAGTTTTAGAAAGTTTAAATCTTGACAAATCCAATGGTGTCTATCTTTTTCTTAAAATAAGTCTGTCTAACGATTTTGATGCTCAGATAAGCGACAAGTTTGAGTAATTTCCAAGTGTTTTCTCGCGTTGCATTAGCTGTTTAGAAAAATACAATTTTAAAACGATGATTACATAAAATATATAGCCTAAATATATGTTTTAGAACAAATTTGTAAATACAAAAATTAAAGTTTAAATCCTTTCCTTTTCAATGGTTTTTGTTTCATTGAGATTGGATGATTTTTAGTGTGTGAAATATTAAATACAAGTCGAGTTGTTGCAAACTACTGAATTGAGAAGTCTGAAAATAAGACGTCTGACAGTTTTAGGGTTAACCGTAAACATATTTTGTATTAGGCTAGGTAGATTGTGCTTATCTATTCTTATATCAGGGTCCCTACAAAATTTTGGTAATTAATTTCCTTGATGTTTCCCTCAATTTTCCAGACAAAGATGTAGGACATTTTGAAATTATTTTACCACAACATTTCAGCAACATAATTACTGCAAACCTTTCTGCCTCCTCTACAGCCGTACTCCTTACATTACCTTCCTTGGAATACAAAGAAAGCAGGTGTATTTGAGTACATTACCCAAGTACAAACAGACAAGGCCGTAGCCAGGGGGTTAGGGGGGTCAATACCTCCGCTCCCCCCCCCAGAAATTCCAAAATTTAGTAGTCAAAATTAATACTAGGTTTAAAAAGTGCAAGTTAAATTATAAAATAGACAACACAACAGAGGATCCAACAACATATTTTACATCATTGTGCATTGCATGCATACTGGTATTTAGATTTACTTTATTGTACAATGTGCAATACACATGGATGCAGTAGGTTACAGCCTTACTCTCTTGTGAGCTTGATCTGATCTATTAAATAAGAAAACTATGAAGGTTCAACAAAAATACTTTAACAAAACACGCAATGCTCTGTGTATTGAAAATTCTCCCAATACAGGGGACGGCGTGCAAAGCACGCAATGTATTGCGTATTGAAAATACCCAAAATACGGGAGTTGGCGTGCGAAGCACGCAATGCATTGTGTATTGTGTATTGAAAATTCTCCCAATACGTTGGTTGGCGTGCGAAGCACGCAATGCTCTTTGTATTGCAAATTCTCCCAATAAGGGGGTTGACATACGAAGCACGCAATGCATTGCGTATTGAAAATACTCCCAATACGGGAGTTGAAGTGCGAAGCACGCAATCCATTGTGTATTGTGTATTGAAAATTCTCCCAATACGAGGGTTGGCGTGCAATGCACTGTGCGTCGGCCGCTTGTCATAGTGTTCAGTGTCAAGCTCACATATGCGTCCTTAGCAGTGAACGTGTTAAAAGGGTTTAGATTCAAAACCCCAGTCCTAACCAGACCCCCCCCCCCTCCGCAAAAAGTATTCCTGGCTATGGCTTTGCAAATAGATTTAATTTAAAATAAATCGATCACGCAGCTGAACTGCTGACATGAGTTAAGCGAATTTTCTAAATTTTGTTTTTATGTTTTAGGGTTTCAACAGACTATTTGAAAAATTTGTCTACTCACGAAGAAGGTGCTGAATAGCTAGCCTGCGTGTACAAAGTATATTGGCAGCAGTCCTGGATCACGCGCTGCTTTGTTCGTCTCGCAGCGGATAAAACCGCCTTGCAAGGTTACACCTTGCGGCCTCAAATCAAAAGTTGCCTCCACGTAAATTGGAACCAGATACTTTTACGTTTTGATCAATTTTGGCTTAAACAGACGGGCTATAAGGATGTGTAAAAAAACAACAAAATGTGCAGAGTAATATATTAATTTTTTAGATAAAACCACAAAGAAGTTTCATTCTGGTCCAAAAAATCTCAAAAAATTGTTTCTTCCGGTCAAAAAAAAGTGCTTCCGGTTGTCGGACTTTTTTGTCTAACTAATTCATCTGAGCAACTTAGAAAACCAACGTGTGTACCAAAAAGTAGGACCAAATCTGATATAAAATGAGGCCGTTAGAGTGCAAAGACATTTATGCATAACATTTTTAATGAATGACACTTTAACACTTTGTAACACATGTTCTTTGGACCATGATCGATGCTCATTGACCAATCCCGACCTTAGGTCTCACCATAAGAGTCACTGCAATAGTTCATCTTCCCTATGGAAATTTGCTACCAAGCATTGCTTGCTTAGTGCTAGGTGTACGTTTTTTTTTTTGTATCTTCAGTTTTTATTGTTGATAATATAAAAATTAATATGAACAATTTACTCAGAATAATATAGTGATACATTTTAGTGATATAAATTCTATTGCTTACATTTTAGCCTCCTCCTACCCAACCTCAGTTTTCCTTATGCCATCAACGGTCAACAAAGAAAGCATGAGTATTTTAGTACATTGCCCTAGTACAAAGAGATTTAATCCTTTCACAGGCAAGGGAATTTCCACTATGTATGCGAAATTGAGCAAGCCTATTTTGAACAAAATGTCAAATCTTTGCAGTAAATTTTTTATAAATTTCAATTTTGCATCGCTTATCAAGTGCATCCCGTAGAATAGTATGGCGATTACCGGTTTTAACTCTTAAAAAAAAAATGTTTTTCATAAAATGTGTACCAAAAACCTCAAAAAAAGTATTTTTGAACTAATTTTTAATTTTTCACTAATGTTTGTTGGTTTGTCTACCTTCTCAGATTTTGTAAAGGAAGTTACTCCTCGGACAATCAAACACTTTATAAATATAAAAGAAAAAATCGTTTTTGAATTAAAAAAAACTAAAATTTGTTTCTCTATTTTTTTACTTGATTCATATTCTATATGGTATTGCAAAACCTATGATACTTTTCCACTTATTTTCAATTTTTTATAATTTATTTAAATTATGTTCAAAATTACCAAAATTGCCCTACTATTCTAGAACAATATAATGACTAATTCTAAGATTAAAAAACTAATCTTGGTGGTAAATACAAAAAACAGTAGGATAGGAATTTTCCCATGAACAGTTTGAGCATGGCACCAATATGCCAAATTACAAGTCTGTAGTAACCTGCAAGTTACTGCATGATTTAATTTCAGTCGTCTTTCACTCATGTGGGTTTACAGTATTTAGGCTTTTAAAATAAGTTTGTCTATATTAAATACTAGTGGATCCACCCCTGCTTGCTTCGCTCACCAACCCCCTCAACGACTTATGGCGAAGCAAATGGAAACAGATTACCTTATTGTACAATCTGATATTTCCACAGAAATTATGATTGATTAGGACAGAGGCACTTGGATAGTGGCTGGGTAGTGGGGGTGCTGTATCCTATAGATCCTGATGCATACGCAGTAGGGCCAGGTTTTTGTGTGAATGACAGGATTTTTTAATATAGTAGAACGATATAAACCTAATCTAAAAGATTGGTTGTTAGAGTTAACCAATTCTAAATTTACCTAGTTGATTGCTATGATAATAAATATAAATTATTTCAAGAAATGTGTTAGTTCAGTATAGCCCTAACCTAAAATTGTGTTGGTTTTGATCCGAATCAGCTGTTTTATTTATAATACATATAACAACAGATGTTTGAGTTAGTTTATTCATTTGTGTTTGCTTTTATTTTGTTAACCTAACCTAAAAAAAGCTGTTGGTTGTGAAGAATAAAAAACTGCTTCTAAATTTGCTAAGTTGGTTGCTATGGTAATGAGTGTGAATGAATTCAATGAGCATGTGTTGCTAAGCTTTAGATCCGAATCTGACTTTTTATCTGTTATAGGGCTGTAAAACCAATAATTTTTACCTTTCTTATTTTTAAACACAAACCCTAAATATTTCCAGGATAAAAAGTAGCCTAGATTAGTCTCTGATAAAGCATCTACATGCAAATGAAAGATTCGTCAAAATTGGTTTAGCCATTCCGAAGATTAGCTCGCACAGAAAGACAAAAAATGCTTAGGTTTTTGGTAACCATATGAGCTTAGAAAATAGGATTTATTCTGAAAACACAGACAGACACTTTAGTTTTATATAAACATATAGAAAATATTTTACTTTGATTAAATTCTTAACTAAGATTCAAACAAAAGTCATCCTTACCTTCCAATGACGAGACAAAAGAGTTTTGTCGGACTTTAGCGTTACCCAGGGTGACCACGAGGAGGCGCCCGACATTTCACCCCCTGCAAACAACAAACAGAAATTCGAAAAAATTCTTAAAATTGAATAGCTTTTTAAATACAAGTCATAACAAAAAATTATAATTATTACTTCTATAGAAAAATATTTATAATACCTTCAAGAATTTCTAAGATATAAGGACTCCTAAAAAAAGGACAAGCTAAAAATAAAACACCAAAACACCCCATAAATAAAACACCTAAAAAAATTAAAACCCCAAAACTAACACTTAAATGAAACACCCTAAAAATAAAATTCCCCGAAAATAAAACACATCAAAAATGAACACTAAAACTAAACACAATAAAAATATTAATTAATATCATTACTATATCTTTCATTATTATACACCTATAAATTGTTGAGATTTATAAATTACTATTTCAATTTTATGTTTCTCGCTTAATTTCTAGCAACAATTTATGTTCATGAGGTATTACTTAGTTTAGTTCAAATATCTGGTGTAACACTCTCTTAAAACTTATAGTATAAAAAAATGTAAAAACAAAAGGTGAACCTTGATTTGTAATGAACGGCCAGTGGCGGCTCGTGCTATAGGTTCACTGGTTCAGTGAACCCCCAACCAAATTGCGTTAATAACATAATATTTTAACAAATATAAATATTTAGTAATTTTTTTCATAAATGTAACAATATAGATTGAAAAGTTGTTAAAATACGACGTAGAGTAACAACGCGCAGCTCTCCTACGTCGTTTTCAGCATCTAGGTTCAATTCAAAGAACGAACCTCCTGGCCTAGGCGAGGGGGTACAGGGGAACGGTGGGGGAATAGCAGTTTCAACGTTGTTTTTCGCTGCAATCTAAATGCAGCGACTCCCGACTCCTTCCGAAGATAGCCGAAGCTGCAGTTCACAACAGTGTTTTGTAAAAAAAACCTTACGCCTATTTTTTCCTTTACGTAGTTGGTGTTTGTTTACTTCTTTGATTTATAGGTTATGTCAGTTGTGCATTCTATGAAGTTCATGGATTAAATCTGTGTTAGTGTGGACATATTATTAAATAATATTATTGCAGTTCAGTGTTGTTATGAACAGCGTTACACCTTTGCTAAGGGTAACTTTTCTTCTTTACCTCTTGGAGAAAAGTGTGCTATTAAAGTACACTGGTATTTGTGTCACTTCATTATTTATGAGTCACTTTATCAACTAAAAACTTAAATAAACTAATTAATAAAGTATAGGCTTCTATGTAAGACAATATTGTTCTCAATTTTCCATTTATAGGCCCTAATTAATATCTATAATATTCCAATCTATCATGCAAACTGTAACCCGATTTTATCTCATTGCACGCTTTTCAGAGATGTCTTAAAACAACCAAATTTAAGTAAAAACAGGCCTAAAAGTAGAAATTCTTATGTTTAGTACTAAAAACAAATTTGCAGGACCCCCCCCCCTCCCCGGTAGATTTGAACCCCCAAGGTAATAATTCACCAGCCGCCACTGTGAACGGCCCCACAACAACCCTGTCTCTCAATACGACTAAATTACCCGTAAAGAATAATATTACAAATAAAGACAAAGAGAGGAGAGCAAGAAAGCTAAAACATCAAAGCAAGCCTTAATGATAAATACTTACAGAGGGTCAGACTAGTGCCCCGTGAAGAATCTGAAATTTCATGCAAATTCAATGTGAAGATATTCATGCAATTGTAAGCGATCTAGAAAGCAAAGCAATAAAGATGCTGGGAATTAGTATAGCGTAGCTTTTATTTGTACATATCTTAATTACGATACACTGAACTTATCATACAAACTGCCTGATTGAACCCAGGCAAAGTTCTCCCTCAAGTACACTTACTTTTACGAGTACATAATATACTATTAGACCAGTCATTGGAACAAAAAAAGGCAGTAGGCCTATTTGTAAAAAAATTTAATAGAAAACCGATTGCGTTATGACTTGAAGAATAGTTTTAGATGAAAGTACTACCATCAAAAAGCAATGATTTTTTATTGTGGAATTATTGAAACAAGAAAACTTTGAAAAAATTTACTTTTAGGGGTTTTTTTGCTCATACAGTAGAACCTCGACTATCCGAGTTTCTGTATAAGTAGTGTACGGACGGAGGGACGAAGGAAACCCCCCCCCCCCCCCCCCCCCCCCCGAGAGCGATTATTCTTATTTTTTTTTCCATAGCAATTTAAAAAAATAAACAATTGGAATCCTTAAACACTAAAAATGCATCAATCATTTAGGGACAGCAAAGCTTCATGGTATCTATACATAATTAATTTGCTAGGGGTTATTTTGTGAGTAGAACTCCTCCTAGAGTTTTTAACCGATTTTGATGTTTTTGGTGTCATTTTACAGAGCTCACTCTGAAGTTGTGCTTCCCTTAAAATGAGCTCAATGTCTGTTAAGGGCTTCGCCCCAGTGGCCCTCAAAGTTGCCATGTTAATCTTATTTAAGGTCAATCTTAAGGAAGAAGAAGAAAGATTTCTTTTGATTTTATCAGGGGCACAAAAAACAGCTGTTCGTATGAAAAGCTTAAAACAGCTGATTTTGATCAACAGCTGATTTTGATCAACAACTGATTTTGATCAAAAACTGAATATAATTTTAGGTTAGGTAAATCAAGCAATAGCGAAGCATTGCCCGGTCCACTAGATAATATTATTTTACAACATTTTTAATTGAATTATTACTTGTTCGGTACAAGAGCGAATACAGCTGTGACGCTGTCTTTGTAGGTGCCTACGTGTCAGTGGTATGCGAAATGAAGTCCCGGAGAAGGAGGTTAACCATACTGTTCCGTATTAACCAAACCGAATTAAAAAAAAAACCTTTGTAAAATTAAATTCTGTTAACTTACAAACAAATAAGTTTACTGAATTGATTTTGATAAAGAATTCACAGCTTGAGAGTACATTGAACAGACAGAAAACAAAACAGTAGTTTGCTGTGTACAGTTCGAGCAAACTAGGAGTGCACTAATTGGCCTAATGGGCGAGTCATCCCTTCTACAGTCTACTTCTCCTTAAACGGTACAACCAATTCCACAAAAAAATAGGTCCACAAATAACATTTAACTGAGGAAATAGACAGCGCTCACATTCTTATAACTTTACGTACTTGCTTACAACCTTTTTATAAAAAAGTATTTCACATTTTAGAGAAAACTATGACAAATATCTATAGATAAGTAAGGTTTTGTTTCATACAAAATTATAAAATGTTATAACTGCGATGCAAAATTTTACTAAGTTTTTTATAAAATAAAAGTGATGACAACAAAAATGTTCAAAACGAAATTTTTTTGTATTTTTAGGCAAAAAGAAAACTTCTTGCGAGAAAGTTGTTGATAATTAGTGGAATTAACTTTTTTATTATTTAAAACAATTTTCTGTACGACCTTTTGTTTAGTCAGGAGGAAGGTAATTCCTGTAATGAATATATTTTGTGCTTGTTTGACATTGATTTGGTGCGATCCTGGCTGTTCTGATTTGGTAATCAGATTATATAGGCTAAGTAATTTTATTATTCTTAGTTCTTGCGGTTTTTCCTAAATCCAACCATTTTTTTGTAAATTGGACTTCACGCTTAGATTTTTTAAAGGTTCAAGTAAACTTGCCAATTTTAAATATCAAATATTAAATTTTTTTGTTTACTACTTATTTAGTATATGTTTTACCATTAAAACTTTATAACGATTTAGGCCTACACAAAATTGACATAATAATATACTACCCATATAAAAACCTTAATGCTCTATGAAGTATCAAATTCAATACATTAAAATAAATTTTAAAATGTTCAGTACAGTAACGTTTTTTTTCGAATTCAGACATTGATTTTGATTATCACGAATAACAATGTTAAAAAAAGTAATTGTAACTACATCATTTGGCAACCATTTCCAATAAATAAAAAATAGCTGATGAAAATACATTAGGCGTACTACAGATGGGCACTGTTACTGTTGTTGCTAATTTAACTGTTGTAAAAAAAAACTAACAAAAAACTAAAATAAACCAACCCGAATTCGTAAAATGTTTCTGAATATTTTAATTTATTATAATGCATAGAATCCGATCCTGTATTATAGCACGATAAGGTTTTTTTGTGACACTTGTATATATTTATAAATAAAACAACTAATTTTTACACGTCCTGTTCACTAAGAAAAATGTGTTTATCACTTTTATTTACCGTTACATTACAGTGACAAACTAGGGTGTACAGTAAACAATAGAGGTCTATTTTTTTTTTATTGAGGTTGTACGGGTGACGTTGGACACAACAAACACAGCGTGGGGACCGGGCCTTACTTCCCCTCTAGGGGTGCATTGCCGGCATAAGGAATCTGTACATCCTGAAAACTTTTCGGCAAATTATCCAACGCAATGGTATGAGTGGCTTTTAGGGGACGGGTAGAATAGTAAATAACGAAGCGATCTTGGGCCTGTAATACAATCCCCTCCTCGCGGCATCCTATTTATGATTCACCATCATTTTCCACGAGTTGTTTCTTCCCCCTGCTAATGTATTTTATTATTTTTTTTTGTTTTTAGTCAGAGTTAAACTTTGTGAATGAGGGTGTCATTATGAGTGGAAAGCGTGTTGTTTTATCTTTATATAAAAAATGAGAAGCAATTAAACAATTAGATTGAGATGATTCAATAAGAAAAGTCGCAAATGATTAGGTGTTGGGGAAATGACTATCAAGGATTAGAGACAAAATAGATCAAAAATGTATACATATATTTAAAACTATATTATTTAAAGCCAAATAAAATAGATTTTGAAATAAGTATGGCTCCAATCACCCTATAACGACGTAAATGATGCGAGAACTTGCACCTCAATGGTTTTCTCATGGCCTTCCGTATTATCCAAGGTCTGATGGGTCTCAATTACCTCAGATAATCTAGGTTCTACTGTATTTTGTAAATCGTTGGATGAAACGCTATACTTTCAATGGAAAAGTTGTAGTAAATTTAAAAACCCTTTAAAATGAGAGACTTTGTAAGTCTTGATTGGTGTATTTTGTTATTGAGAAAATTTAAAAAAAATTGTATTGCATTCTTAATTTTGTTATAATTTATCTTGGATACTCTGCAGTGTCCTACCTGCAGCTGGACATGAACGACGTAATAATGTGGCCACAAACATTTTTATTAAATTTAAACGACGAGTTTTACTCCGATTTTGTGTGTGTTAGTGTTAAGTGTTCGTGTATATGTTAGTACAAGCCTGACGAAGCCGACAGGCTGTTCGGCGAAACAGCGCTGTAGCTATATTCTACAATTACGGACTGAAGACAACTAATACAAGGTAATTATAACGATATAATTAACAGTCTAAGGCAACACAATAAACTCTATATAATTCTTAATTTTCATGTAGATTAACCATGCACAAGTTGGCCCCTGTCGGATATATTTAAGGTGCATAATAACTCTTTCAAGAGCGTTACCTTGGAAAATGTGCATAATTTAATTATTACACCCGATTAAAATGTTTTCAAATTGATTCTAAAAAACCATTCTAATGACTGGTGTATTTAACATACTGCTTGCAAAAAACATTTTGTTTACAGTTTGTAAACGGAATATACCTTCAAAAATAAACAGATATTTAATCAGTGGGAGCAAAGGAAGTAAAGTATTCAATTGGATTAGATAAACTATATAACAACAAATTGAGTGCCTACGATGTAACACGCATAGAAAGTAAAGTGAACATACAATCATAAAGACTTGTAATTATAACCAACTAAAATGTCGTAAAGGCATTGATAGTTTTTTCACCAATACCAGCATTATCAACCTGTTAATCTGCAGCCCTCTTGTGCGCTTTCCAGCTTTCATGCTGGACGGTAGGGGTTTTAAAAACATTTTCATTAGGTTATCATAAAATTCCTTGCGACAATTTAAATTTCAGAAAATATACTGCTTGTATTGCCTGCTCGTAAGTTTAGTTCATGTTAAGACACTCCACTATGCAAGCACAGGCGATCATAAACGGCTTTTGTTTGCGGTCACACTGGTCGGTGTATCATATGCAAATGTGTATAAATTAAGAAAATATTAATATTATTATTATTATTTTTACTATGGTCATCACAGAGAAATAAGTTAATAAACAATATCTGTAAAACAGACAGTTAGTTTAAAAAATAAACCATATTTATAAAGCAGTGTTTTAAATTGGTTAATAAAAAATAAAAAATAAGCTCACTTGGCCAATAAAGATTACATAGAGTCATGGTTAAATTAAGTAATGATGTGGAATATCTATATTTTGTTAAGTAACACGTGTTACCAAATATTTACAATGGTTTGAGCCACTTAATCAGCAAAAACTGCAATGATCCTTCAAAGTAGTATGATAATCGCCATAGTCTTGGTGCCGCGAGGAAGAATTATGCATCGAAAACGATTTTTAACACTAACTTTGAATTTGTGTGTTCATGACAATGTAAACTACTACATAAACAGTGGGGACAGCTTAGATATGTTTTTTTGGTCAAAATAAGTGCGTGGAATAACAAAACAATTATCTCGTATGTATTTAGATATAAGTTTAATTTCATCACTTGAATTTTGTATTACATTTTAAATTTCATATGTTTTTGTGTATAATTACTTTATGTTTGATTTTTTTTTAAATTGTAAAGGGTGTAACAAGTAATTATTGATTTGTGATAGGCTATAAACCCAATTACCATACACAAGTATCCTAGCTTACAGCTTACAAACCACACCCGTGAGGGTTTTTACAAGGTAAGGCAACATTTCTTTTAAGAATATTTATTCTTCAAAATAATGTAGTAGATTTTTTGTAAGCATAACTTTATATTTAAATTTTTCCTATTTATTTAAAGCTATTTAATTTTCAGGGGAAAAGCCCCAAAAGGATATGATGAGCTGCAAATCAACTTTTAATATTCCTACTGCACAACTCTTCACACAGATTTGAACCTGAGAGTTCAAGCTGCGCAGTCAATGAAAACCGGCTCAACAAACCCTTGATTTATTTAATTCATCCAAATGTACTTGCATTTAAAAATAATAATAATCTTTTCTAGGACAAAGTCCAAATTTGTTAACAATGAATTGTAAACAGTGAGGACTATTACAAAATGCTTCGACATAAAGTGAATAGCCCAGTGTTATTTACTTGTGGACAAAATTTAAGTAGTCGGTTTCTCTCTGGTTCTATGTGTTTTTGAGGGGCTGAAACCAAATTTGAAGTTTGCAACCGAAATTTACTGGAGCGTTCCGAGATATTCGCAAAAAAACAGTGAAATTTTCGCCCTTTTCAGGTTTTTGCTCGTAACACCGAAACTATGCATTTTATTGAAAATACCACCCATATATAAAATGAAAGAAAACAAAATTTATTATGAATTTTATTCTTAGTTTTAAATATTTGTAACGTGCTGCCACCTTGCAAGCCGTTTACAAACAATTTATTA
>JAGFPH010000239.1:333170-350645 GCA_018207615.1 Philaenus spumarius | reverse complement strand
CTTTACTGATTAGGCCTATAAATATTACTTTCCGATATCTTTATTCGGTGAAAAGTTGTTCACGTCTTCAGTAAAAATTTAATAACTTTAAAAATATTTAACCAATTTAAATAAAATTTGAACCACAGATAGAAAACATATATTTAATTATAATATAAAAAAATCAGATTGTTACAACAAATTTTAATACCTTTACTGATTAGGCCTATAAATATTACTTTCCAATATATTCGGTGAAAAATTGTTCACGTCTTCAGTAAAAATTGAATAACTTTAAAAACATTTACCCAATTTGAATAAAATTTTAACCACATATAGAAAATATATCTATAATAACAATTTTAAAAAATCAGATTGTTACAACAAATTTTAATACTTTTATTGATTAGGCCTATAAAATATACTATTTCAAATTCGACAAAGGGTGAACAATATTTTTTTATTTTTATTATTTTACATTTATTTTTATTTTGTATTGGGTTATGAATATAATAAGTTATAGAGAATTTTGTTGTGAAACCAAATCTTTTTTAATATTTAAAATCGAATATATATATCAAAAGATATGTACATTTTAAAAATGTATTGTGAAATTTTGTTTACGAAGTATATACGTTTTCGAAACTAAAAATTTAATAATAATAATTTATAAATAAAGTAATTTATCGTATCTTGATGATTTTTTCACAGAATGTGTATAATAATAATACTCTGTTAATATGACTGCAATCGATAATAAACAGCTGATTTTCATTTCTCTTAGCAGTGGGCATCGATGACGTCAAGAGTAGATGTAAACTACGTAACAGTTGTTTTATGTTTTTAACGTATTTATTTAATACCAAATGTTTTAATGTAAACAAAACAGATGTTTTTAAATTCTCATGTATTTCTTATGGGGATTTTTTGTTTTTCGGGGACCCCAAAACCCCCTTATTTTTTAATTTTAGAAAAAACTTATATTTTTCCCTCGTTTCTAGAATTGATACCTTTAATTTGATACCCCTCCCATCATCCTCCGATTTACCAAATTCCTACAATTTTGAATCTAAAATTTCTCTTACAGAATTATATATAAGGATGTGTGGTAAAAGGTATACGAAACTATATTGTTATAAATAAGGATTAGCCGATCTCCAAATAGCACGATCTTGAAGAGAGTCGAGGCTCAACATAAATATTAGATACAAATTTAATTCCTATTAGCTATTAATTGACCGAGCGGAAGTGAGGTCCCCGTTTTAGCTTGACCGTACGGCATTTCATCTGTGTGTCTGTCTGTCTCACGATTACGGCCAAACGCCTTGACCGATTGTCATGATTTTTTTGCATGAATGTTCCTTATTCCTAGGCTGAGCCATGTATATATACGGTTTTTTCCATTTTTCATTTCTAACCCCTTAAATAAAATAAAAATGGCGGCCGCACTGTTTCACTCAATGTAAGCTTTTTTCCAAAGTCAGTTTGTGGCTTAACCTCAAGTCGAATTGAAAAACTAATAACATTTTGCTAGCAAATTTGATGTACTACAAAATTGTTTTCTTGATTTTTTTCCCTACCTCTAACGGTAAGCTCACAAAATGGCCGCAAACTTAAAATTTGTTAAAAATCGTCTAAGTTTTTGTATTTTAACCATGTTTTTATACGTTTATTCCTGAGATATCTTCATAAAACAACCTTATAATTTTATGGAGAGGGAGAGAGAGAGAGAGAGAAACCTGCTGTCTTGCTCTTTCCTGCGCTACATCAGTGTGGCCGCTATGAGTGAGTTGTGGAAGGGGAGCCGAGATAAGGTCAACGAGTGAGGTCTATTGTTCACAGAACTACTAGTTAAATAAGAGATACTATTTGAAGATAATATTTCTTGTGAAGAACTGTCACCTACTCACACTTCCGAAGCTCAGCTAGCAGGTGTCCAAAAAATTACTAGGATAGTAATTCGTATAATTTTTAGAAACAGTAAGTTGTGGCTGGGAAAAACTATATTAATATATACTCTAAGAAAGGGGGAGCAGGGTTGGTACGGTTCGTCACAGTGTGTACCAAATTTTGATCAATTGAACTTAAAATGCGGCCATTAGAATGCGAACACATATATATATAAAATGTTTAATGACACTCCAAAACGTGTTCTGGTGACCATGATCAGTACTCATATACTACTCCTGATCTTAAGTCTTACCATAAGGATCACTACAATACTTTCCTATGGAAATTCGCTAACAAGTACAGGCTGTTTCAAAATGAATATCAGGGTTTTAAGGCTTTGTAGTATTTATTACATTTAATTTATAACTATAAATAATACGAGGCTTGTCCAGAAAGTAAGTACCGTTTCGTTCTACCGCCGGCACAGCGCTAGCGGCGATGTTCCGCGCATGCGCTCTAGTCTCCTTGGTTCATTGTTGAACAGCTGACGCAATTACGGCAAAATTTTGTTGTGTTTACATTAGTTACTGTGCACCCAAAATGTTTAAAATAATTTCTGATCCCGCGGACTGTGAAGTGCGTTCTGTAATACGATTTTTGAACGCAAGGAGCATGAAGCCTGCTGAAATTCATCGCCAACTTACAGAAGTTTATGGAGAAAAGTTATGGAATGGTAAGAAAATGGGTTCGGCAATTCAATGATGGGCGAACCAATGTTCATGACGATGCTCGCAGCGGGCGGCCATCGGTTGTGAGAGATGAATTGGTTGAGAAAAAGTGAATGAGAAAATGCGTGGAAACAGACGTTTCACCATAAGAATGCTTTCTGATGAATTCCCACAAATTTCAAAATCTCTTTTGCATGAGATTGTGGTTAATCGCTTGAATTATTGCAAGTTGTGTGCAAGTTGTTGGGTTCCGAAAATGCTTACGGATGAACACAAAAAGAAGCTACTTGGCAGTGCATTGACTTTTCTCACCCATTAGTGATGAAGGAGACGAATTCTTAAACAAGATTGTTGCAGATGATTAAACTTGGGTTTGTCATGTCACTCCAGAGTCCAAACAACAGTCAACGGAGTGGAGACACTCACGATCCCTCAAAAAACAAAAGTTCAAAACAACTTTGTTGACAAGAAAAATCATGTGCACTGTGTTCTGGGACAGAAATGGCATTCTGCTTGTTGATTTTCTACCCAGAGGGGAAACAATCAATGCGGAACGATATTGTGAAACACTGAGAAAACTTCAGAACAAAAGACGTGGAATGCTTAGTGAAGGCATTGTGTTGATCCATGACAACGCACGTCCCCATTCTGCTGGTGCCACTCAAAACCTTATTCAAGAATTTGGTTGGGAGCAATTTGACCATCCACCGTATAGCCCTGATCTGGCACCTTCTGATTTCCACTTGTTTTTGCACTTGAAGTGGGATTTCAGATAACGCCGCTTTGACAGCGATGACGACACTGTTTGGCATGGCTCTCGTCAATGGCGGCATCTTTCTATGAAGAGGGTATAGAAAAGTTGGTCCTCGCTACGACAAATGTCTAAACTATTTTGGAAACTATGTACAAAAATAGTTTAACATATCCTTTTTCTTGTAGAAATAAATTTTGTTGAACAAACAAATTTTCTATATGTTTTTTCCCAAAACGGTACTTACTTTCTGGACAAGCCTCGTACATCAAATGCTAGAGCCTTAAAATTTTCAGTGTACTGCAATACCACTATGTAGAAGTGCACTAAGAAAGGATTTTGTAAAAGACTGATTTTAAGGGTTGAAAATAATAAAATGCGGGCAAATAAAGGTTTACTGTACCTATTATAACGCAAACATCTGTTGTTACATTTTACAAAACAGCTAATTTGGATCATAAGCTTAAAGAATTTTAGATTAGGCCCATACTGAACCAACACATGTTTCTTAAAAGTGTTTAAATTTATTATCATGGCAACCAAATTGGCAAATTTAGAATCAGGTAATTATTCTTCACAAATGTTTTTATTTTTTTTTTATTTAGGTTAGGTAATAACATCGCTTGGTACTTTTTTTTAGGAAAATGTATGCAAATACAAATCACATACTGAATTTGTTTATGTATAGGCCTAATAATACAATTATAATTATAATCATCAGAAAATTTATATTACCTTTATAGAAATATAAAGAATGCAGAAACTGGTGAAAAGGGTTTTAGAACGGTTAATAGCAGCACAAAAACAATGTTTTAGTTAAGTTTGGTGTTGAAATGGAAATATTATAGGAAACAGCTGATTACTGTTATTATTATAGTGAATAAACATATGTAATGATTTTAAACTCCATAAGCCCAATGTTAAAAATTTTCAATTTATAAATGAGTTTTTAGAAAAATACAAGTTTTCCTGAGGGAGTGGTTTTCACCAATCGATTTTTAGACCCAAAAGCCTCTAATCCCAAATTTTCAGCAAAATCCTTCCTCTGGATCTCGAGATTGCTCGTACGTACAAACAAAGAAACAGACATTGCTCGTATTAGAGAATAGGATTCAAACAAATATCACTATTAAAATAATGCAAACTTTATTTATTAATAGGCCTACACTTGACCAGTTTGAAATGCTAATTTACCGTATCACATTTTAGTCAAATTTATAAATTGAAAATTGCCTCTTTTCTAAATGAAAATCTGTCCTATAATCAATCGTCATTCCCGTGAAAATATCATAGTATACAGTAATAAGTTTATTATGAACTTGGTCTTTGGAGATCGACCGTGTCAATATTGTCTGAGTATTATGCACTCTAGTTAACAGAGAGTGCCAAATCAGATACAGAAAATATTTATTCTGAAAAATTACACCTTCTAAAAGTAATACAACAGAATGGCTACCGAAAGTCTAACACCATACAGGCACCATAAACACAACCTAAGTAGAAAGAAAAAGAAATCAATAACTCCGAAGAAGAAAAATTAGCCTTCTTACCATACACATTCAAGGAACTACTGACAAAATTGGCAGATTATTAAGAAAACATAGTGTGAAAACAATTTTCAAACACTAGACCAATATCCAATAGTTTTTAAAACCAATAAAAGATATGCTGCTCCCTTTAGCCTACACAACTCAGGAGTTTATCATTTCCAATGAAGTTGCGGTAAATGTTACGTAGGGGAAACAGGGAAATTGATTTCAACTAGGGTAAAGGAACACATAAGATGCACAAAAAGGTCTAAAACAGAAATTTCAGCTATAGCCGACCAATCCACCACAACATAACATGCAACAGAATTTGACAACGTAAAAGTATTAGCTAGCTCAACAAATTATTAGAAAAAAATTTTTGAAAGACAATAGAAATAAAAAACATAAAAACAACTTATTTTATAAACTTATTTCACTTTGATTTACTTGTTTCACTAAATTAAATCAAATAAACAAAACTCTCACTAACGTAACGTTATACAATTCCAGACGCTGTGGACAATGGGAAACGTAACGGTCGTAACAGATAATGCGCCTATTGATTTGAAGAAATATCTTTATTTCATGGAAATACCCAAACAAAATCCAAACATTAAATGAGGTTTAGCTTATATCAAATGAAAATATAGTTTCCTCTTCAAATCGATATAGATATCATTATACAAATATATCGATTTGTAATAGGTATATCGATTGCAAATAGATACACTTGTCCCATCTTTCTGCTAATTTGTAAATGCCCTTGGCATAAAATTCTTTAGGTTGATCTCGAAGCCACTTTTGCACCTGATTTTTTACCTCTTCATTGGTTGAAAATAAATCCCTCGTAGACCATCTTTAAGGGGTCCAAAAAGATGGAAGTCTGATGGAGCGAGGTCGGGGCTGTAAGGGGGATGTGAAAGGATCTCCCATCCCAGTTTCTGAAGTTTTTCTTTCGTCAGCTGTGCCGTGTGTGGACGGGCATTGTCATGAAGCAAAATCACGCCTTCAGTTAAGAGCCCACGGCGTTTTGTTCGAATTGCAGGTCTTATCTTGTTTTCCAGCATGTCACTGTAGTACTGGCTGTTGATTGTTCTTTGGCCTTCAAGAAAATCACAATAAATTGGCCCCTGAAAATCCCAGAATACTGTAAGCATGACTTTACCGGCAGATAGCTGGGTCTTGAATTTTTTTTTAATGGGAGAAGTCGTATGCTTCCACTCAAGGCTCTGTCGTTTTGACTCTGGCTCATAGTGGTGGATCCATGTTTCATCACACGTTACAATTCTTTTGAAAAAACCTTCTCCTTCAGTCGAATATCGATTTTTCAACTGTTGACTGATTTGAAGCCGGGTTTCTTTGTGAGCGTCCGTGAGTTGTCTGGGCACCCATCTCGCACAGGTTTTCTTGTACTGCAGCTTGTTATGAATAATGTTATGGACAGTTCCAACACTCGCATATACTTTTTCACTTAGCAGTTCAACAGTGATACGCCTATTGTGCCGAATTAACGCGTCAATCCGAGATTCGATCGGCCGTCCACTGCGTTGCTCGTCAGAAAATTTTGTACAGCCACTTTGAAACTGTTCTACCCATTTGTAAACGTTCGAACGATTCAAACAATTGTCTCCGTACACTTTTAACATTCTTTTGTGGATGTCACTACCTTTCTCACCTTCCGCGACTAAAAATCTGATCACGGCACGTTGTTCTTCCACGGTGCAATTCTCGAGCGGACTTGCCATCCTTAACAGAGTAAATTTGAGGTTATGTTTACAAAATATGATTGAACAGCTGATCAATTGTCATCGCAAGGTTGCCAACTTTATGTCCTGAAAGTTTTGTACTGATTCAATAAACCGTTTTTGAGCAATAATAATTTGTCTTGTTACTTATTGAATGCCCCTCGTATAAGAACCTATAAGAATGATTGGAAGGCAGTGTTAGAAAGTTTAAATCTTCACGATTCCAATGGTGTCCTTATCTGCTTCTCAAAATAAGTATGTCTAGCGATTATGCGCCTTACAAAACTGAAAAAATTGTGCCAATTCTTTATGTTTTCTCACGTGGCGTCAGGTATTTAGACAACTACAATTTTAAAACGATTATTACATATGTAAAAATATGTTTTAGAACAAAGTTTTAAATACAAAAATTAAAGTTTAAAACATTTCCTTTAAAATGGTGACCAGATAATTAATTAGTTGACGATCGAGCCTCATCGAGAATGGTCACTGACCGCACATACTTATTTAAATGTATTTATTTTAAATGTGCCCTAGTTTGTGTTGTGTTTAAGTGTTTGTGTGATCGCTAAAATTATGTACATTTATTTGTTAATGACTGATAAATAGCCTTAATTCTAAATAGTACTTACGGCGGTCCTAATTAAACACACGGGTGTTGCAACTGTTGTCTCTGAAAGGTGAAACATATGTGTGTGGGAATAAAGTGTATTATTATTATTCTTAAATAAATGAGTTCAAAATATGCATCACACAGAAGAGAAAACAAGGTAGCTTACGGTAATTGAAGAGCAAAGAGAGTTGTCTTCATTTGTTGCTTCGAAGAGATGTGGTGGTTATGATGTTGGAGCTGCTGTGCTGGTTAAAGATGTTTGATGCTGGTTAAAGATGTTTCACACGCTGCTCAAAGATGATGGTGTTATTCGGGAAGTGTTTTTCTGAAAATAGAATTGTTTCACATCATTACTAATATTTTAATTGACATGCCCCATTTATTGTTCAAATTAATCAACTCCTATAAAAACGAGTCCTTACATACACTAGTAACAATATAATTTAACAGCTGATTCCGCCCATCATTTGTAATAATTAAACGAAACCAGGTGCAGATTATACTTTGAAGTTATGTTTACAACTTCAATCAATAATTTAATGTCTCGAGAAGTTTTTTTTTAAAATATGAGTTATAGAATTAATGCAGTCTATAAAATGTTAGGCTATATAAGAATTTCTCTTGAGGTTATAAACTGTATATAATAAATACAACCTTTCATCATCAATATATTCATTTATACACAATTTAAAGAAGAGATTAACATTCCTTTAGCTTCGGAAACATTTGTACATCTTCGTATAACATATCTATATATTTAAAGCCATAAGGAAAAAACATTTGGACAGGTCGTCTGAGACTTCTACTGGGCCGATTTACATGCAGGTTTTACCAAAACAAAGGTTTTCGGTATTATATTAGCAGGTTTTATTTGTATTTTGAAAATATTTACGTTAAATGGGTCAAAAATGAAAAATAGACTTTTCTTATAGAAATTTAACATGGGAGAAAAAGTAAACTTTTTCAATCCTTTGGACAGTTTGTCTGAGACTTTCACTGGACCGATTTACATTCAGTTTATACCAAACAAAAGCAAAACTTTTCTATATTAACAGGTATTATTTATTTTTACGTCATCTTAATTTCTTAAATGAAAAAATCAACATTTCCAAACCTTTGTAATGATTTTATTTTACAGTTCTTCAATCAGCTGATTGTAAAGGAACAAAATATTTTGTCTAACAACAGAAGAAGAGCAAACGCTCATATAATATAACAGCTGATTTCACCCATCATCTGTACAAAACCTAGCGTAGATTGTATTTTGGGGTTATGTTAACAATTACAAATCAATTCATCAATAATTTAATTCTTCTGAAGTTGTTTTTTTTTTTTTAAATATGAGTTATAAAATTAAGCCTACATAAATACAACATTTTACAAATAGGCCTACAGTTTTAAATTGCAATATTTTTCATGGTAGTTGGCAACTGTATTATTTATGCACGGTAATATTATTTATGGGTTTTCTCAGTTTCCTTTCTTTCCTATTTGTATTGATTGCCAAAAAATTAGATTATGTGTACAAAATATTAGCTAAATTCACTGATTGTCGAATCCATTTTTTCTTCTTTAAAACTTTGCTACAAGAAAAATAATTGGAAGGAAGTAGCATTTAAAAAAGTACATTTTATACATGTTTCGCACCATCTGCCTAGCGCTCCATTCACTACGAAAGCTGTATCCTCCGAGTAGCGAAGGACAATAAAACTATCTATATATTTTAAGTTACGCCTAGACTGAACAAAAATAAATAAATAATGTTTATTGTTGATTCAGTAATCAGTTGTAGTCTCTACTATTTCCATTAACAGTTTATTTCAAATTTTAAATCAATTATTAGTACTATTTCTAATTTATAGGTTAGGTTTTTATTAAATTGTAGACCTGAGCCTTGCTGACTTCACAACGGGTTCCTACGGCACATACCGGGTTCCAACAGGGGGGTTGGCGTGCGGAGCACGCAGGGGTCTCCCCTAGTAAACATATTAAATTATTAATTTCTTCATTTTAATATGAATAATTTCTAAATCATTTGATAAATCAATATAAAATAAAAAGCAATTAAAAGATAATATTTTTATCTTTATTCTGATACATAATAATGTAAGTAAATACAAAATTTTAACAAATAGGCCTACAGTTTAATAAAATCATATTTAAATAATCCTTATAATTGTATACATTTACCGAGTTAAAAATCCCCTCAGCATAGTTAGGAAGGCCTACATAAAGTTTGATGTTTTTAAGTACTGTAGCGTTATTTTAAATGATGTACAGTAGACCTTCGATAGTTCGACACTTTGTGGACTTAGAGTGTGTCGAAGTATCAAAATGTCGAACTATAGGGAGTGTATGGGAAATAACACTGGGAGCACTACTAAAACACGACTTTTATAAAGAAATTGTACAAATTTAATAAATGAAAGTAACTTATTAACTTACATATTACTGTACAAAATAATTGGTTATTTTACTTTGTTTTCAACTTTATTTCTTTTTTGTGCCGCTTCATCACGGAGCCGTCGAAGGAAAAGTACGAGGGTTATCCAGAAAGTAGATTACGTTTTCGTCTGTGCCCGCAAGGGGGCGGGGCTAGTGCGGCCATCTTGGTGTCAGTGCGTTACGCCGCTCAGTCGGCATCTAGCCGTGCTAGTGAGAGGTTCGTGCTGTACTCCGTCGAGTTACTGTGACAGTTTGAAATGTCTGCCTTAATTGAAAATGCCGCGAACTGTGAGGTGCGTGCAGTAATAAGGTTTCTGACTGCAAAAAACTGTAAACCGATAGAAATCTATCGGCAACTTTGTGAAGTGTATGGGGACAATATTATCACTGAAGGTGGAGTGCGTCAGTTGGTCATAAAGTTTAAAAATGGCCGAACTAATGTTCACGACGAAGAGCGAAGTGGAAGACCCAGCATAGTGACTGCCGAACTTGTCGAAAAAGTCGATGCCGAAGTCCGTGAAAACCGAAGATTCACAATAACGGAACTCTCTATGAGTTTTCCACAAATTTCGCAAAGTTTGTTGCACGAAATCATCACCGAAAAGCTTGGTTACCACAAGTTTTGTGCAAGATGGATACCAAAAATCTTGACTGAGATCCACAAAAATCAGCGAATTACTGCAGCGCTAACGTTTTTGGACGCTTACGATAAAGATGGCGACTCATTACTCGATCGCATCGTTACTGGTGACGAAACATGGGTTAAACATGTGAACTGCGAGACGAAATTGCAGTCAATGCAGTGGGCCACACAAATTCCCAAGAAAAACCCAAGAAATGCATCCAAACGACGTCGGCAAGGAAGGTGATGGCGACTGTTTTTTGGGACAGGAAAGGTGTCATTTTTGTGGACTTCCTGGAAAGAGGCACTACAATAAACTCTCAAAGGTATTGCCAAACTCTGCAAAACCTCAGAAGAGCAATACAAAACAAGCGCAGGGGAAAGTTGAGCTCAAAGATCTTGCTGATTCACGACAATGCCCGGCCCCACACGGCAAATGCCACTCGCCAAGTTCTTGGATCCTTTAAGTGGGAGTTGTTTCCTCATCCGCCGTACAGTCCCGACCTGGCACCGAGTGACTTCCACTTATTCCCAGCAATGAAGAAGTGGCTGGCTATGCAGCGTTTTGATGACAACGCACAGCTGCAAGAAGAGGTACCGTAACCAAATGGTTGAAGGCGCAGGCGACCGAATTCTACGACGAAGGAATTTCCAAGCTCGTCCATCGCTACGATAAGTGCCTTAATTTGAATGGTGACTATGTAGAAAAGTAGTATTTAAGTGTGGCTTTCATCTGTATATAATAAAAACAATTTCCAATACTTTGTTTATTTTTAATTCCAAAACGTAATCTACTTTCTGGATAACCCTCGTATATCCATGGCAGACGCGCCTTGTTCCTGTAAATATTGGAGGGTTCCCTCGATGAACTTTACACCTTCACTGTGTGTAAGTTTTGGTTGTGGGGTGTTTTCTTGGTCTGAGTCTGAGTCGTCTTCGCTCCTTTCCTTTGATTTCAAAGCAGTGACAATTTCTTCATCTGTAGTCGGTTCACTTTCTTCGTCTTGATTAATCCACTCTTCAACATCATTAACCGAAGAACTTTCACAGCCTGGAATTTTCTCCATCAAAACAGCAAGTTCATTATTGTTCGACTCTTCTTTTTCGATGAACTCGATTTCAGTGAACTCATTCCCTTCATGGTCTAACAGCTTCCTCCAAGAACGTACCAGAGTCAAAGGATTAAGCTCATTCCATGTCTGAGCAAGCCATCCGACAACATCTAACATGTCAATTTGTTTTAGTTTTTCTAATAAGTCAATTCCCTCATCTAGGCCTTGAATAAGGTAAAATAGAAGCTTCTTTTTATACAATTTCTTTAACGTTACCAAAACCCCTTGGTCCATAGGCTGGCACAGGGAGGTAACATTAGGTGGCAGGAACATTGCCTTTATTCCTTCGTCTTGAATAATGTCTACACTTGGGTGAGTCGTTGCATTATCAAGAATTAGAAGTGCTTTCCTAGGAAGATTATTTAATTTTAAGTTTTTCTCAACTTCAGGAACGAACTGTTTGTGGAACCACTCATTGAAAATACCCTCTGACATCCAAGCATTAGATTGATTTTCATACCAAACAGGTAAATCAAAACTATCGCCCCTCATCCTAACATTTTTGAACGCTCGGGTTTTTTTTTATTTACCTATGAGAGCTAATTTTAGTTTGTGCGTACCCGTTGCGTTGCTGCAGGCCAAAACGGTAACTCTTTCTTTGCTTTTTTTATAACCCGCTGCAGCTTTTTCTTTTTTGAGAGCTAAGCTTTTGGTTGGTAGCATTCGGAAATTTAGGCCTGTTTCATCACAATTGTATATTTGTTCTCCACTAAGTCCTTCTTGATCAATTAGAGTTTGAAATTTTAACTTAAACTCACTCACGCTAGTTGGGTTTGCCGATAATTTTTCACCACAGATGCTTAACTGTTTTACTCCATAACGTTGCTTCCACCTGTCTAACCACCCAGTGCTCGCAGTGAATCCAGGCTCTCCATCTTCTTTAAACTCATTATAAAATTTCAAAGCTTTCTCCTGCAATATCGGTCCTGAGATAGGTGTGCCTTTCTCCCGTTGTACTCTAAACCATTGATAAAGTGATTCACTTACTTTTTCATACTCCGAACTTTTCATACTTTTTCTTTCTCCTATGGATTCCGAACACAGTCTCTTCGCACACCACGACTCAATATCTGATCGCGTCTTCTTCCATCCGAGCACCGTTGATCGACCAACATTTATATCACTTGCCACTTTGTTAACGCTTTCACCTTTGTCTATTCTTTTTAGCGCATCTAATTTTATATCCATCGTGACATAACACCGTTTGCGTTTTTTGTCCGCCATTTTTAGAAAGAAACTTTTAAAACTAAAAACTAAGAAATAAACGCACAAAATACAGTTCTAAACAACGACACAAAATATACAGTACAGTTCTAAACAACGCCTCAAAATATAGTTTTAAACAGCGACACAAAATACAGTTCTAAACAACTACACAAATTAAAAAATACAGTACAGTTCGGTGCACAACAAAGAACAGCTTTTAAACATAACAACTGGATCGCAAACAAAAGCGTGTCTAACTTCCTGCGTTTTAACAAAACTGATTCGATCTCAACCTGCTTGGCGGGAATCGAGAGGTAGGGGGTGGGGTGATGCTCATGCACGCGTATACAATACAAACCAGTCCCGATCATTAACCCTGGCACACACCTGCCTACTGTCACGTAGTCATGGCCGGTGTCGAAGTATACGGATTGTCGAAGTATCGAGTGTCGAACTATCGAAGGTTTACTGTATTTCTGATGTGTGTCTAATTACTCTGCCTGTAATTTTTCACGGGGGCGTACTAGTTCTTATATTTATAAACAGCAGTTTAGCTCATAGTAATAAAACCTTAAGAAATAGTTAATATAAACGTAGACACCTTAAAAGTGAATTACATGTTATATTTTATTTTCAAGTAGAATATTAAAATTCATTGAGTGTTTTGCAAAAATATTTCAGTCGACAAGAATTATAAATTAATTATTGTATCTATAATTTGGGCCGGATTAAGACTACAAATTCTAGGAAGTGTCATTGTTAATGTCATATAAAGAAGTAACATTTGTCTGTTACTTTTCTCATTCAAATGTTCACGAGTTATTTTAAAATTACCTTCCTACATATGCTTATCAATAAATTTCACACATCTTTTGATGTAAAAACATTAATACTACTGAAATAACAATACTAAAACACTTACACAGGCGCTTTATTATCAAATTATGAATATTAAAATGTACACCCTGTGCAGAAGTTTCTGCCATTCATGCTATAACTGGCCCCGCTACTCACCCCCACCCTCCCCCAATCCCAGTGCCTCTGTTTCAATGTACAGGATGATTCAGAACTATGCGACAATGTCTGGAAGCTCATTCTATAGCTAAAGATAAGAAACAAAGTTCATGTAAACATACGTCCGAAAACTCTTCGTTTTCCAGATATCAGCCATTTTGTTTTTTGTTCAAAATAATTAAGTTTAACCTAACAGTGGTGTATCTCAAGAAAAATAAGCGATTAAACCCAATCATGCGTTTCAAAATGGCGGCTGTTTGCAAATTTCAAACCTAAATTACTCAAAAACCGTACATTTTAACAAAAAATGTCAATACACCTCTTTTGTAGCCCTTTTGATTCCCTATCCGAAGGTGTACCCTTCAAAACAATCGGATGAAGGATAATAGTTAAGTTATGTGTAATAATTGGTTTGTTCAACCTAGGATCCTATAGCAACACAGTAAATAAACAATATTGTACAGTATATAGATATAGGCTACCAGGTGTCTTAAAAGTCCCCCCCCCCCCCTATTATTTTTTTTTATTAATGGAAATTAGACAGATTTGCTTTAGGGATTGTTAACATGAACAAAAATGGACTTTTTTGGTGTATCGTAAATTTCAACCTTTCCCCCAAAAATGGGGTATTTTGGGGTTAAGTCAAAAATTTTAAATGAGAACCCCTATTGAGTGACACCTCATTTTAAAGGCCTTGATAAAAGAAGAAGATTGGCGCAAAGCGCAAGTCTGTATGTTGACTTTATCCAACACAATGGCCAATCAAAGTTACAATTTTTCCCCATTTAAATAACATTGAAATGTTAAAGATGATACATCTGTTATTTTTTACAAGGGTTTAATCCAGTAGATCACTCAATCTAAGTTATAAAACATAGTAATTAGTATAAAAGCAGTAAAGCTAAGCCCTCTGGAATTCCCAGGTACTGGACATTGGGTTGATACAACCTTGCTTTGTTATTCATAACTGTGCATGTTTGTCGACTCCTAATAGTAAAAAGTGTGTAAATTGTGTTAGATAGAGTCAACATACAGACCTGCGCTTTTCACCAATCTGCTTCTTTTATCAAGGCCTTTAAAATGAGGTGCCACTCAATAGGGGTTCCTACTCATTTAAAATTTTCGACTTAGGCTACCCACAAAATACCCCATTTTTGGGGGAGAGGTTGAAATTTACGATACACCAAAAAACTCCATTTTTTGTTCATGTTAACAATCCCCAAAGCAAATCTGTTTATTTCCATTAATAAAAAAAATAATAGCGGGGTGGGACTTTTAAGACACCTGGTATAATATATACATATGCTGTTATTATCTTTAACTTGTAGCTATTATCCTTCACCTGATTGTTTTGACCATGAGACCATCCGATAGGTCTACAAAAAATTTGTCTTGAATTTTTCGTTAAAATGTACGGTTTTTGAGTAATTTTCAAACAGCCGCCATTTTGATTAGATTTAATCGCTTATTTTTCTTGAGATATATCTTTTTTAGGTTAAACTTCATGCCAAGTTTTGAACTCAATCAGTCAAACATTTCTCTAGATATGTCTTACTTTATACAAAATGGCGGATATCCGGAAAACTAAGCGTATATGGGCCTATGTTTACATGAATTTTTGTCTCTTATTTTTAGTTATAGAATGAGCTTCTGAGAGATTGCCGCATAGTTCAGAATCACCCTTTATATTCAAATATTTCACAAGATTTAAGTAAAAGAAAAACAGAGATCTAGGGGTCATCGGGGGCAGTTGAATTCTTAATGGATAGGCCTACATTAAAAATTAACTACCGGAGCTCATTCTCCGGTTAATAGCGGCTAAAGGGATGATTGGATCTTGAATCTGACCGAAAATCTCCTCTTTGAAATTTGATTTTCTACAACTTTTGTATTTAACATTTTTTGTTATCTCTTACCGTTTTATTACTAAATGCGCTCAAAGTGGGAAAATGAAGAAATTGAAAAAATCTAAAAAATCTTTCCCGCCCAAAAGGTGCTTCTAAAATTTAAAAATGTTAAATTCTGGCAATTTTCCCAAAAGTTTCTCATCGAGAGCTTTAATTCAAGTATGAGGTGGACGGTGCAACGATAAGCGTTGCAAAATGAAGAATATGTAATATTATAAAGTGTTAAAAAAAAAAAATGGGGTTCGATAAAAGTTTCAAAAATAAAAAAAAATGTTCAAATCAAAAATAAAATGTTATATGTGGATTATTCAGCAATTATTAACACCTCTCCTTCACTTCTTTTATTCATTCACCTTAATACATCAGAAGTCGTCGCTCATAAAATACCTTTAATACATCAAAAACACCTCTTAGGCCTATTGCCTTACTTCCATAATAAAAATCACCATTTACCTAAACTCACCACATCATACATCTCCCCTAACTCCAACGTAGAATTATACCTTATGCTCCACCTTACTTTAATTCACCTTACTTACAAAACCTTAATATCACCTTCATTTAACTCACATAATAATAATAAAAAAAATAGTAATCATAGTACTTATAATAATCCACATATAACTTCATTTATGCTCTATTAGCATCTATCTATCCATAATTATCAATTACTGCAAAATATTTATTAAATTAATTTAATTTCCTCAGGGGTGGATACCTGGCTGTTAAAGTACAAGCTAATTGGATATTCGTGGCTGAATAAAGAAATTCAAGACATTGCAGCAAGACAACTATTTGTTTACTCAGACATAATTAAAAAATGAATATTTACAACAAAAGATATCAACATTATAGAACAATTAAACAAACAAATCAATTAACTATTTACAAATTATACAAAGTTTTGTCAACCCTAGCTTGAGAATAGATGACGCAATAAGTAAAAAGTTTAAGTTAAGTTATTTCTCAAATTTTGTAAGATTTCAAAAATGCAGACTTCTAAGCTTAAAAATAATGGCCATATTTACTCACGATACCAGTTGTTTTTGTATTTGTACCTAGGATTTCACTGACTCTACTCGATATAGTCACTTCACTTTTATTTTATTAACGCGTTCGTCCGATCACATGGCAACTTTTTTATAAGTTCACTTTTTAAAGAAAGTATACGATAGATTTTGTTTTCTAAGCTTCCACCAACTCTTAAACACCTCTACTCCACTTTAGTACAACACTCATTGCGATTTTTAAAGAAATATTACATTTTTTCACAAATTCTCCACCACCTGCAACTAGCTATGCATACAGTTAACTACGCCATCTTGAGCTCTCTCTTTCTCTGGAACGTTGTTCGACGTACCTCTCTTCCAGAACGTTCCGTGCAACTTCGCACGTAAGCCATTTGTGCTAAGCCTTCCGTATCTCGATATATACGCTGATGTTGTGACTTGTTATACATGTGTTTATTTTTTTAAGTTGCTTTTGGATTGTCTTTGCCTAATTTAAAGTGTTTATAGTTTTATTACTGCTTGTCCTCATTAACTGTTCACTTCAACCGTAATTATTTAAATGACTTCTTACATAGTTCTCACACGTTACATATGTTTATACATTAATATATTTTTTAAGTCTGCTTTTATTTTACCTACTTTTATAGTCTGCTTATTCTTTATTTTTTATTTATTAAAAATGATTCTACTGTAATTATTTTGCGTCATAAAGGAATTTATATATATAAAAATTATAAATGTTTATTATTATATATGTATTGCGTCATTTTATTTATTTAGACCAAACCTCTGTGCTTTTAGACACTATGGGAAACTGCTGATTTATTATTTATCGTATAGCTTTTCTGTTACATGGCTGTTAGTGTTACAACGGGGATACGATTACGGGAAGTGCCTAATAATTAATGTCAGTGAATCAGTGAA
>JAGFPH010000239.1:292386-309781 GCA_018207615.1 Philaenus spumarius | reverse complement strand
AGAACAATGATGAATACAAAGTGAAATTTTTACATCCAAGAGGACCTGCTACCTCATTCTACTATCCACTACCAGAGGATGTGCTTGATGTACTAGAGGGCATACAATTTTACAAAAAGTGGATCCTTTAACACAAACAGGAAGAGTTTATATTTTGAGTAAAAAAGAAATGGAACTGTCTTCATTTACATTAGAAAAGTATTTAAAAAGATTACCGTAATAGTTAAAAACATTGTTTTATTTTTTTTGTAAATAGACAAAAGAGTGTTAAACAAAATGTGATGAATATACAAATTTGTTGTTAGTACAAAATAACTTATCAGTTACATTGTGTATTTAAATAGAAAATATAAAGCTACATGACATACCTAATGTATAAAAATGTTTATAATACTGTTTATAAGTCGAGTGGAGAGGGAATCCCTTCGAGTTCGAGTCTCTCTCGCTTCAATTCCTTCTCGCCCCGTGAGCGGAGGGCCTAAGTTTAATTTATGGCTGTAAATATATGTAACAAAAAGATATCGGCTACTTGGTATAATTCATTTATGTCATTTCCAAAATACAATAATGACAATAATTAGGCCTATGTCAATATTTTTTTAAATATCATAAAAAATAGGCTAAAATTAATTCTCTTTTACGTCTTCGTCTTACGACAGCTAACAACAGGTACCACTCGCCTTCACTTGTTGACTGTACTGATAATGGTCAGATATAAATGTACGACCACGTGGCGCCATTCCAGTGTGTAATCTCATTGCATCGTACTTGCGGATGCAGCGTGCCTCCGTATAGCAGCCACGCCACTTCAGTATGTAATAACCCGCCTTAGAGGACAGTAATTTCAGCAGGACGGGGCTACTAGCTATACAGTGAACTGTGAAGGAATTACTTCACCTTCAGAAACCATGTCATGTCCCCTAGAGTGGACATTTCATATTCCTTTAACACTTGATGTTACCAATACAATGGGTAATTCTTTCTTTACTTGTACAATATATAATCCTTAAGCTTAATGTCAGTAGACATCCCCCAGCCCCAGTTTGAAAAAGTTTTCAGCGGCGTGATGTTTGGCAGATGTAAGAAGCTACGATGAAAAGAGTCCGCAGTGCCGCACCTGGCGTGCTAGTGGAATGTAGTTTTGTTTACTCTGCGTGTGGTCATTTACTCTCATCCAAGGTAACATTGTAAGGAAAATACACAAACTTTTCAAAACAAATTCATTTATTCGCAACAAATTTTGTTCTTTTTCACAAATTATACAAAACGCACAAGTTGATATTTTGCAATCATATTGCAGCTTAATTATTATTATTATAAATATAATATTCAAATCTTAAAATTAACTGTTTAAAGCTTTCACATAATACATCTTATTTGTACAATTTTAGTGCGAAACACTGAAGGCAAGTTTACATACACAATCTCTATCGCGGTGCCAGAATGCTGATGGGATCCAAGCTAGCCAAAGCAAACAAAGTTTTTTTTTACTGAGGTGCAATTTCTATAAAACGTTCATTACTTCTATTACAGGCTTTATTAGTATTACTGATGAATAAATCGGTAATTAAATAATTTAAACAATTTCATAATACCGGACAACCCTAAATTATAAGAACACATCCTAAATTATAAGGATGATAACTACCCAGCTTTTCGCCTATATATATAAAAAAAAAAGAAGAAGTGAACACACTGCTTTTCTAAGCTGTCAAACTGTTTAGGGGTTTGCTTGATTGATTTGGTGACTTCAAGACAAGAAAGGGAAGTTTACTAAGGCAAATTATCAGAATTGTGGAAAGACAAGAGTTGGAGTTTAGGATTAATCGAGAACAAAATCGAGGAAAGGCACAAATAGAGTTTTGAGGATGAGAACGAACTTGAGCTGTAATCTCGAGATGAGACTTATCAACTACAATTATAAACCTTTGAACGTAACTGATGTGAATTCGGGTAATGTAAGATATGCTTAATGCGGTATCACGCAAATTTACATAGTATATCATAGTACATGAAGTAATAGTTCCTGTAATAAAAACGTGTAGTGTGGTGGATTATTAACATTATGGTTTAACTTGTGAATAAAATTTTTATTATAGTCTATTTTGGTTTTTTGGCAAAATTGGCATTGAAAACTTATAACGGAGAGAGCAAAGAACAAAAGTTGTTCAATTTTATTTTGAGAAGCAACGTTAAATTATCTGACACAACCAGCATCTTAATTTCTTTAATGTTCAAAAAGTGCGCAGTGCTCCAACAATTTATCAATTCGTTTGACTTTTTCAGCGACAAGGGGCGGTTCATGATCATCCGTGTTCCGGAAGACCTCGTGTAGTTCGAAACAAGGAAAACATTGCTCGGTTATAAGAAAGTATTGAAGAACACTCAGAAACTTCCATCAGACGATATTCTTAGCAGTTGGTGACATCTAGGTGGTCTTCACGAAGAATTTTGCGGCAGTTCCTATAAGATGCAATTGGTACAAGAGTGAAAACAATTTATCTACAAAGGTGCATTGAATATAGGTGTTTTTAAGAATAGTTCCACGAGCAAAACTAGTTTACTCGCCTCATGATGAGTGCTGAGGCCCGTTTTCACCAAAATAAAAAAAAACCATAGGATATGGGGCATCAAAAATCCAAAATTGTTGGACATCAAATGCATCCGATTTGGTGGGAAGTATGTTGTGGTATAACCGCAGAAAGGAGCTGAACCATTGTGTGGCATATCAAAGGCAACAGATATGCAGGCTGACGACTGGGCAAGACTAGAGCATTCCAGGCTTTTAGGTCATCCAAACTCTCACTTCTTGGTCCATCTAGGCAAAATTGTATCCGAGATCCTTACGATGAGCAGTGCAATATAAAGAAGGTGGTAGTTCTAATCACAGGATCTCCACCTTAGAAAACACATGCAGAGAATGGGCTCTTTTTCGGAGACCACAAATGCAGGAAATGTGGCCTGCAGGAAAAAACCGCGGAACACCTGATCTATGAGTGTGAGCGGCTTAAACCGGTGAGTTATGAAACCTTTGGAATACTTAACCCAGGACAACCTCATCAAAAGGTTTCAGAGCTTATGGACCTTGTCAAAGGTAAATAAGAGTTTGACATACTTTATGTGGGAGAGCAATAACCTCTTGAGGCTGATGTGAATAATGTTTGGACCGCCCACAATCACAGAAAGGATCCATTAGATCATACTTTTTTGAAAACGACAACGAAATCAGGTTATTGTTATCTGGCTTTTAATACCAGATAATAGTTGAAAATAGTTTAATGCCAGAGTTGTGAATCACTCAGTTCTTCAAACTATGGCTGTCTTGAGAACATCTTTTGGTAATCGAATAATATCGCAATTTTAAAATTTCAACTGTCTGGCCATCGCGTCAGCCCGATTTAACAGCAACGGGGAATTTTTTCTGCTAAGGTGCGTATACGCAAAGAACTATACAACAGCTTAAGGCCAATACTCCAGAAGAAGCAAGCGCAAAGGTTTTCTTGTCATTGAAATCAGTGTTGCTCTACACTTAATTCGGCAATCTAAAACCAAAAGTATTTTCCAGTTCATATGTAATTTACTACAAAGGTAATTTTTTGTGTAACAAGGAACATAGTGGAAAAAGTAGTATATTTTATTTTCATTTTATAAAAGTGAATTTTTCTATGAGTTAAATTCGTTAAATAAAAATAACAGGACTTTTAACACTAACCAAAATACCTCATCCGTCGATACCTTCAAAACTTTTCTTTATAAAACCGTTTTACTGAACTGGCCTATAGAATGCACTAGTCTCTGCTTATTTCACTAAATCATAATCTACTATCCATCATTGGCCCAGGTTCTTCAAACGCTTTCTTCCTTTCTTCTACGGCGTGCAGAATCTTTCTTCTCGGACCCATCGGAATTCCGAGTGTTATGAGATCTTGGTCGCTGAGCATTGTTAACGCTTCAAGATCAATTCGTTGTGCGAGAAACTGAGGTGTATACTCCCCGACGCCGTAGGCGGTCAGGAATCTTTGCAAGGATGATTTTTCTGATATTCCGTTCAAATCTATGTTCTCCTCTGTAACAAAAATAAATAATATTCAGGGTGACTATGTAATGCACGGAGGGGGGGAGGGGGCAATTCAGGGGGGCGGTAGTTATAATAAAAATTCTTTGGCTAAATAAATACAGTGTGTTTCAAAATTAATATCGGTGTTTCAATGAATAATTGTAGTATTTATTATATTTAACTTACAATTATAAATAATGGGTCAAATGAAAGAGCAACAAAAACGGTTTTTCCTACAAGTGTTCAGTGCTAGCACCATTCGGCACATGGCACACATCAAGTCGATATCCGAGTCCCAACCCTTGTTCAGTGTGTCTAGAGTAATTGTTGCACAACTGCTTCAATCCTGTAAGTCGGGTAGGTCAGCTGGTAGCGGAGGCACATACACATGATCCATTACGAACCCTCCAAAAGTAAAAATAGCAAGGTGTCTGATCAGATAAAGATGGAGGTCACGCGAAACAAGATCTGTCATCCGGTCCCTTGCGGTCAATCCAGCTGTCGGTTACAATGTCGTTTAACCAATCGCGTACCGAGCTATACCAGTGAGTCGGCGCACCATATTGCTGCCAAGTAAAGTTCTGTGGTTCAGCTTCGTCCAATTATTGAGGAAAGAGCCGTAATTGTAGCGCATCAAGATAAGAAACACCAGTTCAAGGTGCTTCAGAAAAAAAGAAAGACCTATAAACTTTCTATCGGGATATGGCACAAAAAATATTAAATTTAGAAGAGTCTCGCACCTTTACCATCTCGTGGGGGTTTGATGAGCTCCAGATGCGCACATTATGAGTGTTCACATGTCCGCTTGGATGAAATGTCGATTCATCACGATCTAAAAGATCTTCATCGTCATGCCGCAACATATCGTTTGCAAAGTTGGCACGTAAACCATAGTCTGCAGCCTTTACAGCTTGTAACAACTGCAAACGATAAGGACTTAGTTGTAAGAGTCTCCTTAAAACTCTCCACGCAGACGTCACTGAAACAGATTTGGGAGAACTCAGCTACCGACTAGATGTGTGCCATGTCACGAATAGTGCTCACATTGAACACTTGTAGGAAAACTGTTTGAGTTGCTCTTTCATTTGATGTATTATTTATAATTGTAAGTTAAATGTAATAAATACTACAAAGCTTTAAAACCCTGATATTTCTTTTGAATAACCTTATATCAAAATTAACTTAACACTGCAACCAACAAAAATTAATACTCAAATAAATAACTATAAAATAAAAAACACAACACTGGAAAAACTAAATGTATACACATTTTTTATCAGCAAAGTAAAATACGGTAAGACCTCGATAATCCGGCATGCTCGGGGATCCGGTGATGCCGGATTATCGAGGTCTTCCTTTAAAATGGTTTAGACAGGGAATAAACCATAAATAAACGCACATGTACTGTATATGAACACGTAAATTACACGTTGAAACTACGTAACATTAACTGCGTACAGAAATTGCCGCTAACTAATAAATTTTAAAAGCCTAAAACAATATCATTTTGTACATAAAATATTTATAATATAAGCTCTCTGAGCGTTGGATTGTAACAAATGTAAAAAAAAGGTTCCGTAGGCCTGTACTATCGTGCGAGTGACACTCTGATGTTATAATTGTGATCATAGCCCCAGGCTTCAAGATGATGAAATATTTTTCCTATAATAACCTGATTAATTTTTTATAAGACATATCTAGCCTTTAAAATAATTTTGAGCACATATGAAGCGGAGTAATTATGTGTTTTATGGTGTTTCAATGTCTTTTTTGCCGAAACATTAACATAAACAGGAACAACGTTCGGTAAGGGGGGGGAGAGTATGGGCGTAGTAGTGAACAGCGGAGCAGACAAGTTGCTGCTTAGTGATGTGCGATTGTTTGATGCTCGAAATGTTTGAACAATCGAGACAATCGACTAATCACGCATTTCGTTTATCACTAGTTGAGTGTATTACTAAGAGAAGTAGACATAAGTCATAAGTGATTTTAAGTTTTACAGAATAAAGACTTTGTCCTATATAGAAACTCGATTTTTTAAATTTTTACCCTAAAAGTCACTGATTTTTATTTCTGGGAACTAGAAGAAATCCTAAAAGCGGTTTTAAATGGAACAACTATTTACAAGAAATTCAATGTATCTTTTTCCAAAGACTTTAATTGGTTCAAATAATCTTCATTAAGTGGAATACGTTTATCAAAATACTGTCAGCAACGAAAGTGTTAAACGGTCCCTTTAACGTTTTTAAAGGACGACGAGAGCACATTGTTTTGAATCGGTTCGATTTTTAAGAGAAATTTTGATTGAAATATGCGGAGCCAACAAACAGTGTGGACCGGGCTTAAGTCACTCAATAATTACAAAAACTGCTATTTTTAATGAGTGCAAATTTTCAAGATGATTGATGCCGAACTATCAAGTCTGCCGGATTATCGAGGTCTTACTGTTTTTTTTTTTTTTTTTTTTTTTTTGGGGATAGAGGAGTGATAAGCCTCCTCACCACTGCGACCCATTTAGATCTATTGTGGTATACTTCCCCTTCTAGTGATCATCCCAGATCCCTGAGGTCTTACTGTATAACTAAAGTAAATTATACCATCCAGAAAATAAAATGTAAACCCACATACACTCTCAAACATACACATATTCAAGAACCCAACCAACAACCCAAAGCCTTCTTGAACGGAACATAATAATTGACAACCCAAAGCCTTCTTGAACGGAACATAATAATTGATGCATTTCAAACTCTCTCCGGCAATGGATTCCAGAATCTACATACTGCTACAGGCTACAGGGAAAGATTTTTATTAATCATCTCAGTTCTGTGCCTGGGAACAGAAACAACAATAATAATAATTATGAAACATTAATTAAAATAAAAGCTTAAATACTCTAAATTCGGGAAATTAAAAATATATTGTAATTATAAATAATAACAAAGCACCTCGTCGTGTGTCGGTAGCATTTACCTTTGAGCTAAAAACAAACCTTTCTGAGATAGCGAGGCAATCCAGTGAGAAGAATAGCGTGAAATAACAACAAAATATGAACATTTCGAAAAAACTGAGTTTTAGGCCTACAATTAAAATAGGGTGTGGTCATAAAAGGGGTAAAATTTGTTTTAACCTTTCTGAGAACATATGTACGGAAACGCTTGTATAACCAACTATCAACCATTTTGTTTTTTTAACTAAATAATTTAAATATCCAGAACAGCACAACCGATTAAGTTGAAATTTTTCACATTACTCATCAATGTAAAGACCTAGTTGGAAGCAAAATAATTCAATCACATAGCTGAACCGCTCACGCGAGTTGAGCGAATTTACAAAATTAAGTTTATATGTTTTAGGGTTCAACCAACTATTTGGGAGATTGGTCTACTCACGAAGGCGCTGAATAGCTGCCTGTATGTACGAAATAGAATTTGTTTGCACCTCAGTCTCCAGCCCTGGCTCACACGTTGTTTCGTTTTACTCGCAGTGGCAAAACTCGCTTTGTACCTCTACATTACGGCTTCGTATTATGGTCTGAGCTTTACAAGTCTCTACCTCAACCTTATGGCCTTCGATCAGAAGCTGCCCCAAGTGAATTTAACGGTAAAATCCCCCACATGAATTTGAAGAGGGTACTTTTATAATATTTTACGTTTTGATCTTGGGGGAACCAAACTGACTATAAGGTCGTGTAAAAAAACAAAATGTATTGAATAATTTCATATATTAATATTTTTAGATAAACCCCAAAAAAGTTTTATTCTCGTACAAAAAATCTGTTAAAATCTGAAAATTTTTTTACTTCCGTTAAAAAAACGTGCTTCCAGTTGTTGGATTTTTTTAGCTAACGAACTCATCCGAGCGACTTGGAAAACCTATTTTTAGTGTCCCATTCCCGAATGGAAAACCGAACGCAGTGTCCACACCTAGCTTACCATCACTACTAGCAGGCTCCCACGACGACTCTGCTTGGTTCCTCTTGGCCAGGCTTCCAGCGCTGCCTATACTGCTGTCTTCGCCTTCCTTTTCTTTCCTCGGCAGCCCACTCAAAGTACCGGCCAAATGGTTTCTGAAAAGAACCATCATTAATTATTCATTGTTAATATGAAATCGAAAACAATTGCAATAACACGCTAACAATCAATACAGCTAATGTTTCCTCATGGCAACAAATTCTTTATACAAGCCTATATTGAGAGTTACATTAGTAAAAATATGTATTGCAGCAGAGAATAATGTTGCAATCCAGGTTTCAAAAGAACCATCCTATAAAAACAAAACAGAAATGGCAGGTAGCTGGTAAAATAAATCTTTTTTTTACCCATATGACCACACCTTGAATGATCTCCGCTCACACAGAATCACCCTGTAGAGCACCTTGTAATACATGTGAGTTTCAGGGATTTAATAACGTAATAAGGGGTGTAACGTAAGGGGAGGAACATTGTAAATTTTGAATGAATTAGCCTAGATTAAAAAACCACATTTTTGTAGAAAATTAATAAACAGAAATCCAAAGGGGAATGCAGACAAACTCATTTTTAAAATAATTTACTCATAAAAAGTTGTTTAAAAAGTAAATTTTATAATTTAAAGAGACAAATAATTCAGATAATTATTAAATATAAAAATATTACGTCATCGAAATATAGCCTCAAGCGACGGGTGCAGTTTATATTCAAACAGACATTTAGCCTCGAAACGTATATGAAACACACAAAGCGAAATAAAAAGACAGTTATGATTGGTGGAAGACCGGTCGCGTGATATGACGTCACTGCGCAGAAGGTGGCAAAACTAGAAGATCTCTCTATCTCATTAGTTCAACAGGCATCAAGCAGATCAGACGTGCTGGTGGTGTGCTAATACGATGTTGCAATAAGTTTAAAATTTGCGGTATTTCAAGAAGAAATATGTTAAAACAACAGGAGAGACAGTGTTTTATCAAAAAAGCTTAAAATGGTAAAAATCGTACGAGGGAAGTCGAAGTAAGCGACTTTGTAAGTTTTGAGAGAGTGCGTGGTTGAAAATAACCTTATAATGGCTGATAGCGTGGGTGTCTTCTTTAACAGAACAGTGTTTTAAAAGGTGAACTATGTCAGTATAAAATTAATAATAACTTCAGTGAATATTCGAGGCTAGACTGCAAGGAACTATCAAACTTTTATAAAATAATTTTCATAAAAATCATAAATAATTATTAACGTAAATTCATTTTCTTTGTTTCTTAAGTTTAAAAGTACACTATAAAATAATAAGTTTAAAAAGATATATACGTACGTAAGTAAACAAATTTCAATAATTAAATATAAAAGAGTCTGCAATCACGAGTATTAGAATTTAGATATTAAATTGTGTATGTTAGAGTTAAGATTTGTTGTGAGAGTGAATGTGTGTTTGCCTGAAGTTTAAACCATGGTTTGCCAAAGTTTCCATATATTTTATTTGTTTTGTAGAGTTGATAATTGCCTAATGGAGAAGTAAATTTAAAATGCCAACTATTATGTTTCGTTAATTTGAGTCCTTTCCCTTCCTGGTAAAGTACTTCATGGTAAGATGAACCTACATAAAATTAAAGTCAGTGTAGTTTTAAGATGAGACAAAATGGCGTCGGTTGTTAGCCGCAGTTGTGACTTCTGGCGGATGGGATCTGTGTGCAGAATACAGATCTCGTCCTTCCAGGATTAACAGCCCAGTAGTTAGCAGCTGTACGCACAGATGTTCAAGCAAACCTGCGTAACAAAGATTTGGTCGTCAGCTGTGACAACCACAGATCTGGCGACGTTATAACCTATTTTCAATTTTGGGGTTATGTTTGACTGTTTTTGTTATGGTTAAGGGAATAAAGATTCATTGAATAAATAAAGTACTGTAATTAATAAAATAGTAAGTTATACAAATTGAAGATATGATAGCACAAGTAATTGTTACACAGCAAAAGGTTATTTTTTTTAAATAAATTCAACTAAGAAAAAACTTGTCAAAATTTGATTTATTTGATTTTTTTTTTATTTATTAATAAATTTGTTTGTAAACGGCTGGCAAAGCGGCAGCACGTTACAACCTTGTAACGGTATATTTTTACCAGCGATTTTTTTTTATAAACAAAGGCCAAGAACGAGGGAAACCGAAATTCCCCGGCCTATACGTTTGAAGCGAAGACGTAAGAAAATTTCCCTAAGATGCGCATCTATTTTATCTTACTTGTTAGTGTCTGTGTAAATATATACAGGGTAATTCAGAACTTTGCGGCAATGTCTCGGTTGCTCATTCTTTAGCTAAAAATAAGAAAAAAAAAATCATATAAACATAGGCCCAAAAACACTTCGTTTTCCTATTATCCGCCATTTTTTTTTTTAAGAAAATAATTCATATATAGAGAACGGTTTGACTGATTGAGTTCAAACTTGACATAAAGTTTAGCCTAACAATCATCTATCTTAGGAAAAATAATCAATTCTATCCACTCATGCGAATTTCAAACCTAAATTACTCAAAAAATGTCAAGACACCTTTTTTGTAGACCTTTTGATTCCCTATCGGATGGTGTAAACTGTCAAAACAATCGGATGAAGGATAACAGTTATGTGTAATAATCGGTTTGTTCAACCAGGCATCCTAAACCAACACAGTAAATACTACAATATTGTATGTAGATTAGCTGTCAGTATCTTTAACTTAGCTATTACATCCGATTACCTTCATCCGATTACACCATCAGATAGGGAATCAAAAGCGTTACAAAAAAAGTATTTTGACATTTTTTTGGAGTATTTAGGTTTGAAATTTTCAAACAGCCTCCATTTTGAAACGCATCATTGGGTAGTAGAATTGATTATTTTTCTTGAGATAGATCATTGCTAGGTTACTTCATGATAAGTGTGTACTCAATCAGTAAAACCGTTCTCTAGATATGAATTATTTTGCAAAAATAAAACAAAATGGTGGATATCTGAAAAACGAAACGTTTTTGATCCTATGTGTATATGAACTTTTTTTCTTATTTTTAACTGTAGGGATGAGTTACCGAAACATTGCCGCATACCTCTGAATCACCCTGTATATATGTGTAACATTTTAATGTACAACGATGTCATCAGAGTGAAAATGACCCAATAATGGAGTTACGGCTCCAAAACATGTCGTCATAATACCAAGACAAGAAGAACGACCTTATTACGTTAGTATAATTATTATTTATTGTTAATGACTTGGAACCACAAACATGCACTAGTAAAGTTAGTTTCCAGAATAATAAAGAGGAACTAATTGAAGAGAATGTTAGTATTTTATTAATTATAAAAATCTCTCTACACGAACAAGTATTTTTCAAATTGGAAACGATACTTGTTGCTTTTTTCTGGACTTTAAAAACTCTGTTAGATGCAGTTGATTGTCCTCTCCACACACCTACTCCATATCTAAGATAAGGATAGACGCATATTCTTCAACAAAATTTACTTAATCTTCTTAACATAAAATATTAGTGTTTAGCTTTCTAGAAACATGGCCAAGTGAGTCTTTGGTTGACCATAAGGCCCCAAGGATATCGGTTTCGACAATTTCTTCATGACCCATGAATGCTGAACAGCAGCGATTAAACTTTCTATTAGAGGTCTTTTTTTAATTTAGAAGAAGTCTGTTGGTTTGAAGCCACTTCAAAAACACAGCTAAGCTCAGTAAAAGCTTTAGACAATGTTTAAATTTTTTACCATTGCACATATTTTAAAGGAAAACTATCAAACGTATTTTGCGTTCTTGACCCCTTAGATCGCATCGGAGAAAAAAATGTAAAAATTGTAAAAAATTAAATTCCTAACCGCGAATGTGGCCCATATTTTTCCTAAAACTTACCGTTGAAAAGCTGCAGCTGTTGAAGAAGTTGACAAAGCAAAAAGTTTAAGAAAGATGCACACTTTTTGTGCTACAACTCCTAAAACTATGTGACCTACAGAATCGGCTCAGTTAATTTTAAACTACTCGGCGAGCTGAATCCAATGAGCATCTCAAATTGAATATAGGTGCTACCAGTCTAAAGCTATAAGCTAAACCGTGCCAAAGGGGGCTAATTAGTCGTCTTTGCTTACTAGTGACATCACAACTTTTGAATGAATGGACTGTTTTGAATGTGAAGTTCTCTTAAACCTTCCCGAAAAAATGCTGTGTCTAATACTTCAAACACCAGCTTCATAAGTTCAGCCGTTCTCAATCGATGCCGTTACAAACAGACAAACATGATTTTATTATATGTATAGATTAGTGAGATGTACCGGAAAAAGTAATGTACATATAATGCAATGTAACAAAGCTTAACAAATTTTAATTACTTAACATAAATTACTGATCGAGTTACCTCTGTCTAAAAGCGACACTGCCGAAGCCAGGCCTGTCAAAGATGCTGGACTGTTCCTGCAAGATGGCGCTACTATCGAGATAGTCTGGTTGTGACAGTGAACGGTGCAGTTCACCCCGTGTGTCAAACACATCTGCTATTCTGCCACGCTTTCCTAACAAAACAAAAGATTCACCACTAACTATCATTGGTCCCAGTTTTGTAAATTTAGCAAATCAATACAGCCTTATTATTGTATTTTAAATTATCCAACTTATTCCGAAATCAATGTACTCTTGTGATTCCTTGTGAAACACTACGATTTTAACTTGTACTTATTTGCTTAGCCATAGACAAAATTTGTAGATACCTAGAGCTAAATTGTCCATATTAAATTAAAACATGGTAATATTATATTACCATGTTAGATAAATGTAAATTAGAATCGAGTAAGAAAAATGCATAAGCTTTGACAGAATAAGTTCACAGCTATTATTTTGAAATAAAAAAAAAACAGAAAAGGGGAAGTATAATATTTACAGGTGTTATTTTCAAATAAAATACAAAAAACAGAAAAGTGGGAGTATAATCTTTACAGCTGTTATTTTCAAGTAAAACGCAAAAAACACACATAAAAGGGGGATTATAAAACCTTATGATGAAATTGTCTTCAAGATAGACTATTGGCCAAATCTATTTTTCAGAATGGCAGCTGATGTTCTTCACCATACCATCAAATTCAACTTTTAGTCAGGAACAACCCTATTTTTTTATAATTAAGGATAGAGGAATCCAAGGTATTCCCACCAGTGTGACCCAATAGGATCTATTGTGGCAAGACATTTCCTTTAGGCTAGACAGACTTGCGATTTATAGTCGCACGATTATTAAGCCGCATAAAAATCGCCGTCACAAAAGTTTTGAGCGTCCACACACTTGCGCCAGTTCTATGAAAATAAGATTATTACCTTTACCTTTCTACTCTTAGCACATTCCGCTTTGGGATCAATTGTGCGCAAACTTCATTCCACAATTTCTCTCCTGTGCGTTCCAGTCACTGGATCTTTTTAGCTCTTTATTGTAAAGAGCTGGTCTATTTTCAACTTTCTTAATTGAAACGTCACTATCAATCACGGTTGAAACTAATTCGTCTACATTACCATTATTATTCTAAGCATTACTATTTTCATATTTATGTTTAATTGTTAGCCATCTTGACAACTCGTACAAAAAAACAAAAACAAAAATATAAACAAATGAATATATAGATGTATTCGCAATTGTGAAACAAATCAATGTTTGGTGGAAGTAGAACTGCTGCAACGAGACTAAACTGTCTAAATTCCATGTTACGGTATCCAAGTCACTTTACTAATAACAACTGCAAATTATAGTTACCTATAAAATGATGAATCTGTCCGTCTTGTGACTTCTTTTATACTCTTAATTTACGCGTTTCGGGGCCGTGGTCCCATCATCAGAATGAAAAATCGCTCCATTGGAGGTCGTTAAATGTTACAAAAAACACAAACACATAAAAAGACATTACACACGCACGCGTATAAGAACGACACATATGGTCCTCATTTGCGAGGTTAACTTTAGTAGCGCTATGTTATCTACCGCGCGAGACAATGATGTACACAATGGAGCACTAGGGGTATACTGGAAGCTAGGAGGTGGGGATGTCAGAAGTCATATCTGTCTCCCGACTATGTTGGAACTCAATGGCCGTGTCATACAAGTAATTCGATTTAAAAAATAGTTAGTCGTTCAATACATTATTTGGGCTGTTCTTGTGTGCCTTATATATTTCGAACTCCTCAGACGCGTCCATAAATCTGCCCTTCTTACAAATATGGAGAGGCTTCATGTTATGTTCGAAATTAGTATACCTGTGGTTATTATCGACTATATGTTGTGCGAATTTCGACTTCATGTCACGTAGGTTCTTTTGAGGCAAATGTTCCTTGTAGCGTTCTTCAAACATTCTGCCCGTCTGCCCAATGTAGAAACTATCACAATCACTACAGCCTAGTTTGTAAACGCCTGACTTTTTGCTTTTGGCAATGGGCCGTCTTTTCCGCAGTAACTTTTGGATGTTGTTATTTGTCCTGTATGTAACATGTGATAGTCGCGTGGCGGTCAAAATAGAACCAGTTGCAATTATTCAACGCAAGTGGATGACGTACATTTCAATCAATGAGTTCTATTTTTACTTTTGACTGTGACTAAACAATCGACTGTAAATCGTAAGTGGAGGCCTAGTCTTAATGATCATCCCAGATACATTCCCAGGTCTCTTATACAACCAAGGAGGGTCTTGGGATCAACACCACGGAACTCTTCCAGGATAACAACAGCACTTGAATATCCTGCACACGAGAGCCTAGCACTTGCACTGCGAGAGTTGAACCGATTAAATTTCAAGAGAGAACAATAGACATGAGTCTTCTAAAAATAGCCATTTTTTTAGATAGTTTTTGGTCGGGCAGTGACAAGTGTAATATCTACAACCCTTTAAAGATATATATGCCTTGCCAAGTAATAATAATGTTACACTAACCTCCATTCTGTGCGTCGTAAGAGTTGACATAAATAATCTGTGCATCCGTCCCTTGTACTGCAGCGTTACGGACAGACCTACTGCTGTTGCTGTCTGGCTATAATCAGAATATATAATTCATAGTATTTAATTAATAGCATTGGCTACTACTGTATAGTAAAATAAGGTTAAGAGTTGCATTACTGTAATGTAACCACTTATAACGTTAGTAGTTATAAAAATAAAAATCTAATATGTTGAACACTTAAAAAAAATATTGGAGTTTGAAATTTTACTTTAAATTAAAAATTCAAAAAAATTTATTTGAATTTATAAAAGATTATGTGTGAACTTTTCTTTGTTACTCTTTTAATGATTTTACTTTACTTTATTTAAGAAACAATCTCAGCTTACTTTAATCTAACAACTTTAAAAAACAATTTCCAACTTAACCTCAAAGTTTGTTTACCTTTACGTATCTGCCAATCCACACATAACATCTCAATGCTATATGACATCACATGCAATTACAATTATATGGTGCAATCCTATATGGTTACGTCATTGAAACGCAAGCAGTCAGACTTTAGCGCCAATACAACGTGGGTCATATCTAGTAATTTGCATATCATAATTTATGTAATAAATTTACTTTGTTTTCTCCCGGGTTTGTGGATTCTTGAGCTGAAAAGTACTCACTAAACAAGCCAACTATGGTGAACACAATGAGATCCCAAGACGTTGCAGCATTGACCAAATCTTTTAATCGCACATTCTCAAAATATTTACATTACACATGAAAATTATTGAACACTCAAATAAAATAAACATCCTAATAATAATAATTGCAACATTTTTAGGCAGATTTCTTTACCAAATTAAGAGACGCAATATCAATGAAGTTAAACAAAAGAAAAAATTAAATTTAATAGCAGACCAAAAAGTTCAAGTTAAAAATTTAAAAAAAATATACCTACAAAAAAAATCAAAATTTGTATCTTATTATATATACTTGCGTGATTCTGTGATGGGCCCATTTAAATATCCAAATTAGTTTCACATTTCACTTTTTATCACACACAGTTCCATAGCAACCAATTTGGTAACACTTTTTTCGTTACTCGTATTTCATATTTGTCATTGCCACAGCAACCAATTAATACAACTTTTTGTCATTACGAATAACTCCAACCGCAAACCGCGTTAAGAAACATCGTTCCAAAAAAAATTGAACAAACAAAATGCTTTTTAAATTTTTCCTGCAGCTCAAAAGATTAACCGAGTTCAGCTGACAATATGTTTGTTCTTGTTTTTTAAGACATATGAAGCTATAGTTTACTGCTTTGATATAAAAATGAGTTAATTGTTGGCAAGTAGTGATATTCTTGATTATTTATTAGAATTAGAGGATAATAAAGGAAGTGTTGTTAATGTAGAAGATGACAAGGATGATTGTGATAATTCTTCAGATTTTGCATCTGGCAGTGGTGAACTGTGTCAGCCTAATAATGTAGAAAGTGACAGTGATGATAATGTCAATGTGGTTTTTAATTTTTGTTTGTGTTTTAAGTGCATATTTTTTGTTTAGGATTAAAATTGTCTGTAGGCTAACTGTTTTTTGATGAAATATTTTTTTATATGTGTGTGATAGTGGTAAATCAAAAACTATTTTCAAGATTTTTTTGTGTAATGTACTGATTTTTCAAAGCACAACTTTAAGCTACTTACTTAAGTGGTGAGTTGAGTTTAATATTTAATTCTGTTTTCTCCATAATTTTCTGAATAAAATTATGTATAATACAGTAGAACCTCGATTATCCGAGCTAATTGGAACCAGGCAGACCTCGGATAATGAAGTAGGCCGTGAGAAAACCATTGAGGTGCGAGTTCCCGCGCCATTTATGTCGTTATAGGCTGATTTATTACCATACTTACTTCAAAATGTATTTTATTTGGCTTTAAATAATATAGTTTTAAATAAACAAAGAAGGTTTGATAATGTACTCAAATGAAAGAAATGGGTTACTGTAATAAAAACCGCAAAAATAATGCCTCTGAAGTTTTTTCACGCTGGCTTTTTTTATTGATTGCCAGTCTTTTCTTTATTTGAATACCGTTGAGATACCCACTTTTTAATTTTCGATCTATTTCGCCTCCAATTCCCGACAGTCACTTCCCAACACCTAAATAACAAAATACAGTAGCCGGTGGAAAAAACAACTCGTGCGAAAGGATGGCGAGTCCTAAATACGATACCGCGAGGAGGGGAGTGTATAACCGTTTCATTATTCACTAAACTACTTGTTATTCACTAAACTACTTGTCACTAAACTACTTGTTATTCACTAAACTACTTGTTATTCACTAAACTACTTGTCACTAAACTACTTGTTATTCACTAAACTACTTGTTATTCACTAAACTACTTGTTATTCACTAAACTACTTGTTATTCACTAAAC
>JAGFPH010000239.1:272120-292376 GCA_018207615.1 Philaenus spumarius | reverse complement strand
TCACTAAACTACTTGTTATTCACTAAACTACTTGTTATTCACTAAACTACTTGTCACTAAACTACTTGTTATTCACTAAACTACTTGTTATTCACTAAACTACTTGTTATTCACTAAACTACTTGTCACTAAACTACTTGTTATTCACTAAACTACTTGTTATTCACTAAACTACTTGTTATTCACTAAACTACTTGTCACTAAACTACTTGTTATTCACTAAACTACTTGTCACTAAACTACTTGTTATTCACTAAACTACTTGTCACTAAACTACTTGTTATTCAATAAAGTACTTGTCACTAAACTACTTGTTATTCACTAAACTACTTGTCACTAAACTACTTGTTATTCACTAAACTACGTTACCCATACCATTGCGTTGGGTAAGGAGTGGAAATGCTTTCATGATACACACGGCGTAGGGGCCTACTACTGTTTTGTTTTCTTTCTGTTCAATTTAAAACAAAAGTTTTTATTATAAATTCACTTATTGAGAAATCCTCTGAAGCTTTGAATTCATTATAGAAATCTATTACGTTAAATTACATTTATTTGTAAGTTAACAGAATTGATTTAGACAAAATTTTATATTTGCCTTGGTTAATACGGAAACTTGAATGACTGAGACTCTCTACTGTACAACTTTAAGCCACTTATTTGGTGAGTTTAACTTAATTCTATTTTTTCTCCATAATTTTCTGAACAAAATGATGTGTAATACTATATATTAAATTACAAAAACAATATTTCTTTTGAACTTTATAAATTACTCTGCTTAGCATTAAGAAAACTTGCTTAGCATTTGAAGCTAAAAAAATGATCAACGGTTCTAGGGTTCAATGTTTCCTGTAAGAAACATTAATATTTTGTAAGTCGCTATTGAATGTCTCAATGCAGACATTGATGGTAAACACTCAGTGTTTCCAGCGACGCACTTACTGCAATTTGTTCCGTTCTTTGCTGAGAATGAGATATCATTCGTTCTTTTTTTCTGACTTTACCATTCCACTGAGTTTGTCAATTACTCTGTACCGGGATATGAACTATGGTGTTGTTGATTCGCTTACCTTTGTTTCCCCACCTATTGGACGGCTGTAAGTTCCATTCCGTATCTTCCTATCCAGAATTTTCTTAACACCGACCGATGCGACAGGTTTCTTACTGATTGTACCAGCACCTACGATCTGAGTAAACGTAGGACCAGCCGAGTCACGATTTGTTCTTCTTACACTGCAAACGACAAACTAAATGTAAGATTATTATGCAAACTGTATGCATTATTTTTAGCCCTAGACGTGGCAGTCATATTTTCCTGTAGTGCCTGGCACTTTTTTTACTACTTGTGCACATTTTATTTACACTTTCACACAAAAAGTTTTTGCGTTCAAATTTGGGGGAAAACATGCAAAAGAAATACCGACACATTCTTTACTATATATTTAATTCTAAAATGTAGCAAAAATAGTTCTTTACACGGAACTATAAAAAATTAAGGTTCAATCAAATTTAACTTTGGTCTACGTTTTTGGCATAAATTAAATTAGTAGGCCCATACATTTTTGGCATAAACTCAAGTTTGCCAATATTACACAACATCAAAAAAGGGACCACAATGAATATATTACAGGAAGCTGACGCAAAGAAACGCTCCTCAGTTTTTCTATCATCGAGGGAACAATGATATGAATATTTTCCCCCTGAATGTAGGGGCTCGTTGATGGGTGCAGACCCTTTTTAGAATATCTTGTGTAGCCTACTAAGTTGTTTTACATAAACTACCTGACAGGTAATGTTGGAATCGGTGTATCTGTTTCAATTTTATGTCCTCCCATTTCCTTTTCTACTTTCTTCATTCGTTTTTCTTCTTTTTCATGTTCTTTTTTCATCCTTTCCTCGTATTTTTTCCTATGTCTCTCAGCGTCCTTTAACGCTTTCTCTTTTCTCGCTTTTACTTCTTTTCTGGAAACAAAATGGCAAATGTTATTTCTATAATCGGCTAACTTCGGTCTATACAAAATAGGAACTCTATTCAATTTCTTTACAAAAAAATCATAACATTTAAAATCAATCTAACATTTTAGGCTCAGTGGTATACTATGATGTACGACTCAAATGTATAATTGTGGTTTGAAACCCTTTAGGTTTTGCTTCATCAGGAGCTCAACGATGTGAAACAATTTCCCCTGCATTCCCAGACTGTAGGAACCCTGTATTTTATTACTATTTCATTAATATGACCATCTTCAGTACCCGAATAGCCCTACATTCGACCACTAAATTTGAGTTATTTCCGTTTTTTTATGACTGAATTATTAAAAACCATATATCGTTGGACTTGTCTTAAAATAGTCTAACAAATTGGGAGTCTACAATTTTTGTAAAATGTATAATTTTTTAGATATTTAACATTGAAAATTTTCAACTGGTGCCATTTTGAAACATATTTTTAAAGTAAAATGTACCCTATTTAGATGAATATTCATACAAAGTTTCATGATTATATCTTGAACTGTTTCTGAACCATATTTGTAAAAATCACATACAGACGGACAGACAGAAAACAGAGCGAGATAGGACACATGTTATATTCTATTATTTGATTGTTTTTAGCTGACAAACAATCCCGTAAAGTTTCGGACAGTCGAAGCTGAACTCTCTGTATGCTGATTAAAATTTCATTTGGGTTCTACCGATTAAAATGTATGCTTTTATTTGCAGAGAATTAATACAAAAGTGATTAAAAAAACTTCCTGGCAGTGAGAGAAATCTAACCGTCAGTTCTTGAAAATAGTGGCTTACTTATTTGAGATTTCCTGTTTGGCCGCAGCTTTGTCCAAATACTCCAACAGATCCTTGTGACCTTGCATGGCTGCCACCTGCATTGGAGTGTGCATGTCGTGGTCCAACGCCCACAGGTTGGCTCCAAACCCGACTAAGAATGACAAACAATTCATGTGACCTCTGGCTGCAGCGAGGTGGAGAGCATTCTGGCCGAAATGGTAGTTGGCCTTCTCAGGGTCTCCACTGAACAGACGACAATGTTACCAACTTTTAAAAAATCTCAAAAATAAGCGTACGAAAACTATTCCTACAGTAAATAAAAAATAAACAGGAGAAGTGAGAGTTAAGTTGGCCCGTAGCTAGACCTTTAGGGACAGAAAATAAATTTGGTGCCCCTATATATTTTTCATTTTTGAACATACTTGTATGGTCATGTGTGCGATTTACTATACACTGGCAGTTAGTGACGGAAGAGAAAAACAATAACATCGTTAGTTCATTAAGAGTTTATTCAAAGTAACAACAAAATGAATAAAACTGTAACACTTTACTACAGATAAAAACTGTAAACTATTTAATTTTTTTTTTTCAAATTTGAGTAATATGTGGTTTAGTAAATGAATACACTAAAACACCAAATTAACCCTTCCACGCTGTAGACGAATATAAGCGCTAAGTTTAACTTTGCTCAAAATGCATTGGACAAATACACTCGCTTTTAAACATTGAGTGTATTGTCAGGACTAAATAGTTTTCAGTTTTGCCGCTTGAGTGCAGCAGTTATTGGGTAACATATCCCTTGGTTAAAACAAATAATGGCGGTCGACTCCGAACTCAGACTGTTGTGGGAGGAGCACCTAAGTTGGTGCGCTACACCACTAATGCACTGGTTCGAGCGACGCTAACACTGTAGACGAACTAACTCGCAAGTCAGATCCGTGCGAAACTGTTCTGCGTTCGTTGTTTTATTGTTTTTTGGCAGACAACCAACAAGGAATGAGAAAGGAAATGATCTACCTTTGTGAGACCTGCACCGCGCGGCTCAACCTACACCCCGATGCGTGTTTCAAAGGGTACCACACCACACCCTGAGCTGTAAAAATAATGTAACACAATTCTGGTTATATGTTCTTTTTTTTATTTCAATATTTTATAATAACCTAACTACACAATATGTAATAAAGCAGTGTGGGTTTCACGAGCTTGATTCTTTCTAATTTTGTAGTGTTTTTTTTTTACTTATTTTGCTGTCAAATAAACCAACTTTGATTAAAATAAACGGTATCAGTTAACTGACACAAACTTTTTCCCAACTTACTGTAGTCAAAATAATATTGTTTTCAATCATTTTATTTACTACTTTTTAGAACAAAACAAAAAAATAATATTCTACCTACGTCAATCGTATAAAAAAGTTATTGTCCCAGGCGGGATTCGATCGCGCGACCTTTGAATTACTGGCCGTCCTCGCTACCGTTGTGCTACCCCGTGCGGCCGTCGCCGTGATGCTAGATTGACAACATAAACTTGTTTATTTTTTAACATTTCCCCATAATTATGAAACGCCGAAGTTTTGATAAAAGCGGGTGGTGTCATTTTGTTTGGCATCTTAAGCACTATAAATACTGAAAATTTGATCAAAATCGTTAGAGCCGTTTTTGAGAAATTTGCATTTTTGTCGTTTTTTATTGGTTTTTAGGGGTAAATTACCCTTAAAAATTAAAAATTCCAAAAAATGAAAAAAACGCCTGGAGATATTAGGGTTTAGTACCTACATACCAAATTTCATGAAAATCGGACCAATAGTGTCCCCTCTGGTCGTGTATACATACTGACACACTGACAGACAGACACCACGTTAAAAACACTTTTTTGGGTTCAGGGAGCACCAAAACAAAAAATTCCACTAAAAATATTTTTGGGTTCAGGGAGCACCAACACAGATAATTGCACTAAACAATTTTTTGGGGTTCTGGGAGCACCAAAACAGATAATTCAACTGAAAATTCAAATTCGAACGTTTTTACGAAAACAATACTTTCTCCATATACTACGTATAGGGTGGAGAAAGTAAAAACAAATTTTTTATTCCTATGTCTCATTTTTTCGTATAAGAAAATCGAAAAAAAAATAAGCGTTGACTTACAGTATGGAGAACTTAATTTTTTTAGGGTATCTAGCATTACAGTGTGAGCCCCGAAATTTCCGTAGCGCGGGAAGGATTAAATGACTAACAGGTGTAATAGTTTATATGTAACTAAACTTGTTGTTATAATGATTTCCTTTTGGACTTGACATTAGCAAAGATATCAATAACTCCATTTAAGTCAATTCTCTGTGCTCCATCATTATCAATCGGATAAAACAGCCAAACTGCTAAGATGTTGTTGATACATGCAGCTTTGCAGATAACTTTTAATAACTTTCACTTTCGAGAAGGATCTTTCAGCTTTTGCTACTGAAACAGGGACTGTGAGGTACATCAAGCAAGCGGTGAGTACATCTGGGTAGGTTGAAGCTAAGAAACTAGTTCTATTAGCAGGAGATTTATTTAACAATGTAGGCCCTTTATTTGTACTAGGCTACAGAAATATTTAGATTTTCCCAACATTTTCGGATTGGAAATTATAAATTACCGTACTTGTTATTTGTGAATGTTGGTTAACAACAAGAACTTTCGAAACCCAAACCCTAAGTTAGAGTTTTTCAGTTTTTTTCGCAAGCAATTTAATCCCAATATCTAAATCCCACATTTTTTTCAAAATCTCAAATTTTCCAAATTTTGAAATTATTGGGGGATGATGCCCCCTTCCCCCTTCATAGCGACATCCCTGACGGGAATACTGTGTCTGAGAGCCGTCAACAATGTGTAATTTGTTCAACTCATGGTTATATTAAGTATTAATATCATTTTTAGGAGGATTGGTAAAATAATACACAACATTAAAAACCAAAGCACTCAACCAGTCTTAGCCATCCTGTACAACATAGTTAATCACACTGGATTGAGGCCAAGAACATTTAGTAAGGAAGTTAGGTAGGATTCAAGGCTAAACTATTGTTCTGCTCCAGAGATCACAGATTAACTCACAGATATGTGTTTCCTTTACACTGTTTTAATGCTTTTAACTGCAATTAAACAAATACTATTATTCTACTTTCTTCAGTAGGCCTACATAAATTGTGCACAAGCTTTCACCTTTACGTAAAAACAAACAAAATTTACTTATTTTGTACCAAAGACATTGTTTTAATCAGCTTTTGCAAAGGCCTGCTATTTTGGTCGACTTTAATTATTGTAATCAGCTTTATGCCTTCTATTTTGGTAATTTCTAAGTCAAATAGCTTTTGCATACTATTTCAGTCGACTTTAATTATAATCAGCTTTTCCATTCTATTTCGGTTGACTTTTTATAATCAGCTTATCACATATTATTTCGATCGACTTCAATTATTGTAATCAGCTTTTACATACCATTTCGGTTGACTTTAATTATTTTATTCAGCTTTTGCATACTATTTCAGTTGACTTTAATTATAATCAGCTTTGCACAGCCTACTATTTCGGTTGACTTTGTGGAGAAATGCAATTTATCTAAATAAAGATAAAAATATTATCTTTTAGTGGTTTTTGATTTCATATTGATAGATCAAATGATTTAGAAGTTATTAACGTCATAATAAATAAATTAATAATCGAATATGTTTATATGTTATACGAAGATGTAAGAATGTTTCCGAAGTTAACAGAATGGGTATTTATTCTTTAAGTTTGTATAAATGAATATATATTGATAATAAAAGGTTGTATTTGTATTCAAATTATAACATCAAAGCAAATCTTAAAACGTATTATACCTTACGTATTAGATCTATAACTCATATTTAAAAAAAAATCAACTTCACAAGACATTATTATATTATTGATTGAAGTTGTAAACATTACCCCAAAGTACAAAATACGCTAGATTTTGTTTAAATATTATTTGTGATGGGTTAATTCAGCTGTTATATTATATTGTTACTCACGTACGTACGCAACTCACTTATATAGGAGTTGATTGTATACCAGTACACAATCTAGAAGGATGGATTATTGTGAGCTACTGTTGTTTAGAAAGAACTTTTTAACAAAAGTTAATATTAAAATGATACAAAGTTTGCTAAATCATGCTTCAAAGTTTGCAACCAGAGTAAAGAAGGGGACAACAAGTTTACATACAATCTCCTATGGAAGAATTCAGCACCTGTTCCACTTAAACCATGAAGCCATTAGTAACCATTGTATAACAATTCTCCACGGTCAGATGACTCCGCGACACCGTTACGCTCCATTTGCTACATTAAATGTTCATTCGGTTTAGCGATGAAATAGAAATTTCCATTGTCAAAAAAACACTTTCCCTTTGGTAAAAAAGCTATTCTTTAGCATCTGATGTTTAGGCCTACTGGTTCTAGTAATTATGCTACTGATGCATTATTTATATCAGGCCTCTAACTTTACCAGCCTGTAGAACACACACACAAAATTATTATACAGGGTGTTTCTGTTTCAGAGCTATCTAACAATAATTTTATTTATTGTGTCTGCTAAATACAATTGATAAAATCATTGTTAAGATATTTGAAAGTCCCATATCATTCAGCCACCATTTTGTTTTAGAAAATTTCCATAGGAAAGAGGAGCCATTGCAGTGACTCTTATGGTGAGACCTAAGGTCAGGAATATTAAATGTGCACCGAGCATGGTCCCCAGAACATATTTTGAGGAGTCAAAGATTATATATATTAATAAGCAATTCTTGCATATTTGTTTATAAATTTATTTCGGGGATCTCGCTAACGGTTTTAACGATTTTGATGAAAATTTGCATATAGGGGTTTTTTGATGTCATGATGTCTAGGTCTTGTGTTTATTCATATTTATTCAGTACAGTATGTGATTTGTATTTACATACATTTTGCTAAAAAAAAAAAAACAATAAAAAAAAAATTCTGAGCGATGCTCATATATATATATATATATATGACTGGCAATGATTCGCTAATGCTTCATTTAATTTTAAGGTTGGTTATCCCATTTCATCCCTTTGACTAAAGTAATTGAATTGCAAATGTTTTTTATATAAATTAAGAATAGCCTAATGTTAAATAGTTTTAGATTTATAGTTTGTAGGAATTTAGTGCAATTTATTTTTATTGTATAGGGATAGCTACCCCATTTAAATCTTTTTGTTTATAGTGAACGCATTTTCTAAAAAATTCTGGTACTAATATGTGTAAATTGTGAAATACTAGTAAATGAAAATTAATTGAATAGTTTTTGAGAATATAGAAAAAGTAAGTGGATTATTATTTCATTTAAAGGGTAGCTATTCCATTTCATCCCTTTGACTTGAGTAATCAAATTGCAAATAGTTTTGTATATCCTTTACAAATAGTAGGCCTACTACATATTACATAATTTTAGCTTTATGGCTTGTAGGAAGTAGTTTAATTTATATTTATTGTATAGGGATAGCATTTAACCCCTTCCAATTGTGAATTTATACTATCCAGGGACCACTCAAACACACACAAAAAATTGCATCAAAATTGGTCCAGACGTTTAGCAGTTAGTGACACACACATTTACAGAAGAATTATAAATATACATAAAGATTAAAACTCTATAAAAACAAAATTGTACAACCTTTTGTCTATTTTTTTTTTGTATTATTTTAAAGTTCATTCTGAATTAAATGGTGTACAATAAGTAATGTTTATTGTGTGTTATCATGTTTTAGGAATATTTACGAAAAATACCTCTGCAAACAGTTTTAATTAAATTGAATTGAATATGGGCGAGCACTCAAAAGTCAAATGGAGAGCAAAAGGGTAAAAATGTAGTAATTAGAAACTATTCAATACACCAACAAAAACCTGCAATTATTTAATTTTGTTTACAACAATTCTTTACCTTTTTTAGTCATTGAGACAAAAAGATTTGTCACACCAAATTTTCTGCATGCAATGTTAACTTGCACAGGTAATATTATTTTGGTCAAATTTCCGTGTGTTCTAAATTGCACTTCAGTTTATTTAAAGTTGGTTTAACTTTTTTTAAAGTTTCAATACAGCTTCGACATGAAAATGGTAAAACAGGATTAAAAGAAACAACAACTTTCTCTAAATTATGTAAACGTGGGAAAGTTAAATTTTAGACTCAACAGCATATATCATGTTTGTTGCTGATAATGCCTAATTAGGTTAAAGTAGTTTTTGTTGTCGCCCATTGACTATTGTTTGAATTGTTTTGGTTTAGGTTGGATCAAAGAAACTGGTTTAATTAGAATCCATTGTTCCATACATGGTGGAGTAAATTACACAATAAAAGTGTTTAGGCCTAAGTCTAATTGTGGATTTGTTAAACTTTCACTCATATTGTTTCCAATATGAATAAAAAAAACTTACTATAAATAATATTTATTATATAAATTTTCTAAATTTCTACTGTACAGAATTTTTAATGATAAATATTTCATAAACCGGTAACTTAAGGTGTTAGACAGGTATCAATTTCAGTTATAGCTTGTATAGGATTGCCACATAGACCAATCATTAGAGCCAAAAAAACACAGTTTTTGTAAAAAAATTTAACAGATAACCGATTGCGCCACGACTCGAGAAATAGTTTAGTGAGCTCACTATTTAATACATAAAATTACTAAAAGTGTTTTAAGACGGCATTTTGTTAAGCCCAGAACCAAATAAATTACTCAAAACCCTTGCAATTATAAAGTTGCATCGTGGAGTGGTGTTTAAGCAATAAACATATAGGCCTGATATAATTTTTTAATAAAGGTTTTTGGGGAAGTAACTTTAACCAGACTAGGGGGCGGAAAAATTATTGGGCCTAGGGGCGCCAAAATGCTAAATCCGGCCCTGAAGATACCAGCTCGACTGAGGGGTCGACAGTTGACTAAAGAGAGGCGATGTCGTGTGACTGGGCTGAATGAGTGAGTACTCAGTTATATTCTAGCCATACCTAGTACCTTGCATACCTCAAAAATTGCACAAGTATTTTTGAGTTATTATTATCATTTTAGTAAAACTTTTGAAACTGTTTGGCGAGTTTTCTCCGGTTTATTTTGAAATGACCGGTTTATTTTGTATTTGTCAGAAAGTCTAATTAACTTACCCCCGTCCTACTAGCAGCCTCAATGCATCCAGGTTGCCCTCATAAGCTGCCCACAATGTCGGAGTCATCCCGTCTTCATCTTTAGTGTTACAGTCGCGCTTGGTAGCTTCGCGCAGAGGCTCCAGCATGCCATCCTGAGCAGCCCTGCACATACAATAATACAGAATTTAGACATATTAATCTAGACTAATATTATGTAGGAGGAATGTTTATGTTTTCAAAGTTAGTTACTAATGGTGGATTGTTCATATTGCTCGTTCGGACATTCACCATCGAAAGATCTGCAATTAATAAATTAACACTGATATGAATTTTTGAGATTATGGTAACTTTTAAGCTTTTTCCGACTTTTCTCGATGAAAAATGGTCCGATCGGGGTCGATAATAAGCATTTTGTCGGTTTCTTAATTCTCTACAAATCGCCCACTGAAAGATGGTTATTTATTCATAACTTTTTATAATATTAACGAAAAACCGACAAAACTCCTAATTTATTGTTTATAAAAATGCGCAAAAGCTCCTTGCCTGATAGTTTTTGTATTTTACATACCTATGTGCTACCCTTATAAAGTCACTGTGGATGTTGCTTGATGTTAAATTCAATAACAAGAAAAATTCTCTATTGGTTGAGATATACAAAGTAACTATTTGGGCTGCCATCACCAAGGATGGTGTTTTATCATATGACATATATCCTATTGGACAATGACTTGAGACAGATACGCATTCATCAATAGTAACTGATCTTACTCAGCCGTAGATGAGGGATGTTTTTTCCAGCAGGATGGAGCTCCTCCTCAGTACCTTAATGTGGCCAAAGTGATTTTAGATCAAAAAATTTCCAACTGTTGGACAGGTCGTGGTAGCGATTTTACGGACTGGCCTACAAGATTGTCAGACTTGACTCTTCACAATTTTTTTCTACGAGAATTTTTGAAAGAAAAAGTTTATTCTTACCCTATAGTAACAGATGATGAATTAACAAGGCTGAATGAAGAGGAACTAATGTTGAGACATGGGAAATTTTTCAAATAAATTATTTATTATCAGACTATATTCTTTCAGTTTTGATTACTGTGAGCAAACTGATAGGACATTAATCCTTAAATTACTAAAAACTCTTCTGCTTTTTTAAACTTTGAATTAATTGGAAACAATTAATTAGCCAAAACAAACACTTTTGATTTAATTAACTTAACTTGAAATCTAATTATCTACGTCCTCCCTAATAAATTACCATAATCATCGAGTTATTGGCCTTGGTTACTTAACGATAACACACAGTCGAGGTCATTGCCTTTTCATATCCCACAGCCTGTATGATAGGCTACGCATAACCCTGCAATTGGCCATGCAGGCCTACAGGAGGCACCTGCTACAATACTTTCATTAAAATAGCCATTAGCTCAATTTCAACTTTCTCTCACAGAATGAGTATTGTTGTGAACAATTTCCTTTTCAATATACAAAGTTATTAGAGGTAATCTGTTATCCCTACTTCCTAAAACGGGTAGGCCCGCTTTTTAATATCATAACAATGTTTCACACCATACTGTGAGACTAACAATGGAAAGTATTTTGAAGTAAAAATGTTCAATGTGAGCACTGTAATTTGTTTCTTTTATTTAGATTTATAATTTCAGATATTAGAGGAGGCACAAAATAATGCTTCACTTAATGACAGTCTGACTTAATGTTGAGCAGTTTCAAAAACTATTTTTTTATTTATTTAAAAAAATCTACGTAAGACTTCAACTTTTTTTCAAGTTCCCAATAAATTTTTTAAAAATTTTAGAATTTAACAGAGTAGCCTATTTAAAAAAATATAAAAATTAGGGCACATGTTAGTAGGTAGGTTAAATGCATACCCAAATTTTTTGTATGCTGTTATTACAAACAAATTGATAATTACTTAGTTTTTTATATTTAAGGATTAAAAGTGGTTTGATGAACAATGTAAAATATATTTATTACATTATTTGTTTGTAATAAAAGCATACGGTACATGTACACCCACCATATTGTTGGGATTTCTGTGTTGGTAAAAAGGATGCCGGGTTGAACAAACCAATTAATAGACATCACTTAACTACTATCCTTCATCCGATTGTTTAAATGTACAGTTTTTTGGTAATTCAGGTTTGAAATTTATTACAAAGGAACAAATAGAAAAGGGGATAGAGACACCCTGTATACAGTACGGCCCAAAACATGTACACCAGCTGATCAGGAATGGCTATTAACATGCTATTACAGTAACAAATATTGAAAATCGAAGATGACTGTTCGACAAACTCCACTGAAAATAAAATTTTGCTAGACATCTGTAAGGCGTATGTTTAAAGCTATATTGGTAGGTTTACTTACAGGACACAGATTAATCAACATTTGAAAAGTGCAGATAAAAATTAAGAGTTACGTTCCTACTGTTCTACCATGTTAGCAATGGTGTTTGATAGTCCAAAATTTTGATGTAATGTGTGATTTTCTGACCAATACCACATTTATCTAAATGGCTTTACAAACAAATAATGCGATCACGCAGCTGAACCACTGACATAAGTTTAGCGAATTTCCAAAATTAAATTTAAGTAGGCTATATGTATAAAGGTTCAAGCAACAATTTCGAGAATTGGTCTAATCACGAAGGAGCTGAATATGCTGCGGTGTGTACAAATATTTTAGTAGGCTAGAATTTGTTTGCACCAAGCCTCCAGCTTCGACTCATGCGCTCCTTCGTTCCGTTTGTAGCGGAAAAACTTGTTGCACCTCGGGTTATGGACTGCTTTGCTTCGCTCGCATCGTACAAATTCGACCGTCGGCCTCAGATAAGAAGATGCCCCCTTGGTAACATCCCCCACATGGATTTGAACCAAGTACTTCTATATTATTTTACATTTTTGGGGGAACAAAACGAGCTATAAAGTCGCGTAAAAAAAATATGCAGAATAATATCCAATATTTATTTTTTTAGTTAAAACCCCAAAAACGTTTCATTCTGGTACAAAAAATATCAAGAAATAATAACTTCCGGCCAAAAAACTTGTAGGATTTTTTTAGCTAACAAACTCGTCCGAGCGACTTACACAACCAACATGTGTACCAAATCGGACTTAAAGTGCAGCCGTTAGAATGTGAACACATATATACATAAAATTTGTAATAACTCCCCAAAACGTGTTCTGGGGATCACGATCAATGCTCATTTACTCCGACCTTAGGTCTTACCATAAAGGTCATTGAAATAGCTCATCTTTCCTATGGACACTCGCTTATTAAGAGTTACGTACAGTTCTACCATGTTAGCAATGGTGTATGATAGTCCAAAATTTGTACGTATTTCGGACAAATGCCACATATATCTAAATATATTTACAAACAACTCGGTTTCTTAGTTTTACTACAGACATCATTACTGACAAACCACTCCTCAGTGAAAGTGTAACTTTCTGATATGCATACTGGAAATAGCATACTGGTTCCTTATTTCACTACAAACGTCCAAGAGAATCCGTTGACAGTAAATCAAGTACAAAATAAGGAACTAGAACAAGTTATTAATACAAGTTACTAGAACCAGTTATTAGGCCTTTTATTACTGACTTATATCTCTGCCGAAACCAAAGCTTGCCTCCTAGAGACCAGTGGTTTTAACAAGAGCTGGTAGCCACACAGCAAGAGAATCATTTCAACTGATCCACACCACCTTCAGAAACATTGTAACATCACATTTTATAACCCTCTGAGATCACCTGATGCGTAAATATGGGTATTCTAAAAGAAGCCATTTCTATACAACAACCACCAGCTAGCATTGTCAAACTGCTTGAGAGGACTGATGCAGTCCTAGGCCTGGTTCAGGGTGGCTAGTGATATGACCTTTTAAAATTACCTGACTTTTCCCTGACTAAATAACTTTTTTCCCTGACCAATCTTAGAAAAAGCACAAACAAAACCATGCTAATTTTATTTTAGTAAATCAATCAAATTATATTGGTGAGCAATATAATTAGGAAATTAATTCAATATTTAAATAAACACAATAATATTATAACAGTTAAATATTTAATACTATCTATGGTACTGTATCAACCACCAGCAGTTGCAAATTACACATTTATGACTATAAATATTAAATTAAACAATGAATTACTCAAATTATATTTTATTATATTATAACAAAAGAAATAACTAATTGTTTTTTTTTTTTGCAGTCCAACTACCGGTACAGATTTGCATTGAATATTTAATTAATTGATATGAAGATACCCAAATTCAAAAATATTTAATAATAAAACTAACATTTTTAGAAACAGCAAGTTAGGGAAAAATTTCAAGATCATATCACGGCAAGTGCATTGGCACAAGCTGCCACAATCACTCCCGAAACTTGCCGATAATTGTTTTAACATATCAGAAAACATAGTTTTCTTATTGATTAATTAAGAAGTTCTCATCTTATCTTTAATGATTATTTTCTCAATTAAAAATTGTATTAATCTATGATTTTAAATAGTTATTTTTAACCATTTTCCTTAGAAATGTTATTTTTCCCTGACCTTAACCAAAATTCCCTGACTTTTCCCTGATTTTTCCAGAAAAGTAAAATTCCCTGACTTTTCCAGGTTTTCCCTGTCGCTAGCCACCCTGTGGTTCTACAATATTCCGATAGTTACCCAGCGGATAAATTTAACCTACCGACAAATCCACCCGACAAGTGTTCTACAATGGGTTTTAATCTTTCCGATAACTGCCAGTAACTTATCCTTTAGATTTATAATTTTACATCTGTTGGTACACTCGGTCAATTGTGATTGGTCGAAATAAGATTAGGAACGCTCCTTAATGACTGCATAACAAACTAGCTTTGCAGAAAGTCATACCGTACAGGACGGATGTCTTGGCGTCTTGCTGATGTCAGAAAAATCTGCAGCACTTGTAATGAAACAACCAGAAGCACACAAACCCAACGCCAACAAGTACAAAACAAAAATTCATTATTTTGATTGAAGTGGGTTTAAAGGGACTTTATGAACACTCATATTTCCTATTTTTATTATTTGTAAGTGACTGTATTTTTCTCCAATAATTTCTACAAGGAATCCAATTGTTCTCTTTGTTAACCTAAAACGATCAAAATTCAAAATATCAAACCTCTTACTAGTTGAGCGAGTTCATCCACCATATAGTCTGATTGGGGGGGGGTTGGCTATATTATAAAATCTAATTTTGTTCAGTAGCGAAGATTAATGTGATAGTTATTACCTCTGAATATGGATGTTTTATTATCATTTGCTCTGTATATATCTTTTAACCTGGCCAAGCAAACTTTGTTTATGTCTGGATGTAGAAATGGAATGAAATCATGCTTATTACTTTCTCCCCCTATACCATAGTATTATGGAGAAAGTATTGTATTCGTCAAAATTTTCGAGTTTGAGTTTTTGGTGGAAATATCCGTTTTGGGTCCCCCTGAACCTAAAAAAGTGATTTTCGGAGTGATGTCTGTGTGTGTGTCTGTGTGTCTGTGTTGATGTTATCAGACCTAGAGCCTAAACCAGTCGTTCGATTTTGATAAAATTTGGTATGGAGGTACTAATCCACGATATCTCCAGGCATTTTTTTTCATTTTTGTGAATTTTTTATTTTTAAGGGTAATTTTCCCATAAAAACCCTTAAAATAACGGAAAAATCAACTTTTCTCAAAAACGGCTCTAACGATTTTGATTAAAATTTTATAGTTTATTAGGGACCTAAAGTACTATAAACTATAAAATTTTAATCAAAATCGTTCGAGCCATTTTTGAGAAATGGCCGTTATTTTATGGATTTTTATATGGGAAAACAGCTTTAATAAAAAATCACCTCTCCTACCCCACCCTACAAGTCACAGTGAATCTGTTTAATAATTTAAATATGTTTGTGAGAAAGTATGTGCCAGTTCCTGGTACCGTTTATTGTATTTTGACTTGAAATATGTTTGGGTTGTTTTAAGCTTTTTTGCTGATGCTTGTAATTTAGGTTTTCTTGTTTTGAACCTGATATCAGTTGTAGTATTTTAATTGACTATTACTGTAATTTCATTAACTTTGAATTATTTAAGTACAGTATATTATGTGTATTAGTATTATATATGTTAGCAAGATTTGGTAATTTTACTTGGCCAAACAATATTTTGTACCACGGCTATGAAATATAATAGCAAACAAATAAGATGATGCTTTTTTGGTAATAAGATAGGTGATTTGAGTTAAAGGTGATTTGAGTCTCCCTCCATTTCTTAAAATCGAGTTTTCATACAAGAAAGGGTGAGTCGGTGGGAGACTCAAAAACACACCTTTCACCTTTAATGCAAAACACCCTATCTTACTACCAACAAAGCATCATGTCGTGCAATTGTTTTAACACAATAGTAAAACCATTAAATAAGACGAAATAGACTCCAAAAGGGTTGCGATCCAGCTTTCTTAAATATACCAAATACTTAAACAAACCAGCTGGTTACACGAATACGCTGCCAATAAACGTGAAAAGTCTAGCGTTAAAAACACACGAAAAAACTGACAATTTAGTTGAGATGGAACAAGGCAATAATTACCGTCTTAAGACAATAGTTAACTAGCGTGATGAAATTCAGAAAGCATTTTATTTCTGTCACCTTAAAACTAGAATGAAACGGTTTTTGAGAAACTTAATTGGCAAGGCAGTGCTCTGTGACAACCACACCAGTACTAATTGGAGATTGGGTCCAACTAGGGCAAGTGACAATTTCAAGGTCATACATTGTATTTCTGTAGTAAAGGAGAATGTCAGGCATGCTGTGTTCAAGAATTAAGAAAACTGTGCTAAATGTGGACTCACTTTAATTACTTAGGCCTACTGGAATCTGAGTCTGCTAAAACCTAGGACAAATGTGAGAAGCCTATAGTTGGAAGCAAAATAAGGCCTATATATAGGGCAAGTATGACGCCCTGGGATCTAGTAGGTAGTCCTATTCTTTGTTCCAAATTCACCTGTCTGTATGAGTCTTATGGGAGATCCACTATCTACTACCTATTCCGAACTATTCGGGCACCTTGCAGGTTGCGTCAACTTGACTCGCTGTCAGCCTGAAGGCATCACAGATTAACTTCAATCTTTCCACTGGCCATAAAAATTATAAACAATTTAACTTTTGAACCTATATTTTTATTGCAATGATTTGTAGATTTGTTTACGGTCTAAATTGTGTTTTTACCATCACATGTAGGGTGAAGTGGGGTAATTGGGATCACGGGGCTATTGGAATCATGACCTATAATTAGCTTAATTTGAAAGATAAAAATATAAAAAACAGTAGACTTTAAAATTTGGATATTTTTGTTTCATTTCCTATAATTATTTGTTTAAAAAAAAAATTATTTATATATTTTTTTATTTTTCAAAAATTTTGTTACATTTATACTTTTCGAGTAAATTTATACTCGGTTTTTCTTTTTATTGCAGATTGGCTTCCAGTGGCAACAAACTTATAAAAACTTCTAAACTGAGATATTTCAGTGTGTAGAATTGGCTGCTTATCTTCAAAATTTATTACAATACACCATACAAAATTTACAGTCATGATTCCAATTGCCCCAGTAAATCAACAGTATGGGGGAATTGGAATCATGGGAACTGGGGTAATTGGGATCGTCTGATCCCATTTACCCCATCATACCAAATTTATTTTTTTCAGGTAGAAGATAGTGTGTTCAACTGTTTTTGATAGTGTGTGTTAAAATTTAAAGGATTAACATTTAGGCCTAAGTGTTTTTGTTTAATATTATTGTACATTTGTGTTCTTTTTCTTCAAAATGGTTAGAAACTATACCAAAAAAAGTAACAAAAAAAAAAACATATGACAGTGAATCATTTTTAAAAGCCATTGATGAGATTTCGGAAGGTTATTCCATTAGAAGTGTGTCTAAAAAATATTCTATTCCATTTTCTACTCTTTTACACGCTAAAAAGGGAACCAGAAAGACAGGTGAAGGATGTGGACGACCCACAGCAATTCCCTTAGAATGTGAAGAAAAATTAGCAAAATGTTTACAGCTAATGGAAAAGTGGGGTTGGGGATTAAGCAGGAAAGAAGTGTTAGAAATAGTAGGAGAATTTGTTAAAAAAAACAATATAAAAACTCCATTCAAAGATAATGTTCCTGGGGAGGATTGGTTTCTGGCCTTTAAAAAAAGACATAGGTTATCTATTAAAAAACCACAATCTTTAGAGTATGCGCGTAAAAAAGCCACTGACCCTTTTGTTGTCTTTCAGTATTTTGATTTACTTGCAAAAACTATTGAAAAGCTAGATGTCAAAGACAAACCTAATCAGATTTATAACATTGATGAGACAAGTTTCTGCCTGGATGCATCTAAAACAAAAGTTGTAGGAGAAATAAATAAGCCATCTTCAAGAATTGTAAGTGGTCCAGGAAGAGAAAGCACAACAGTCTTGTTTGGTGCTAATGCTGCAGGAGAAAAGCTGCCACCCCTAATTATTTTTAAAGGAAAAAATATATGGGATACATGGATGGCCTCAAAAGAAGACACCTTTCCAAAAACAACATATGCAGCATCTCAAAATGGTTGGATGGAATCTGATATTTTCAATAACTACTTTGAAAAGAGCTTTATACCAAACTGTGTTCCAGAGAGACCAATTCTACTTATTTATGATGGTCACAGCACACACCTTGGAGAGAACATCGTATCTCTTGCTGTTAAAAATGACATAACAATCCTCAAGCTTCCTCCACACAGCAGCCATCTCCTTCAACCTCTTGACTTAGCTGTCTACAAAAGCCTCAAAGTTAGATGGGATAATAAATTGTCAACCTTCCACAGAAAAAATGTAGGCATTAAAATTCCAAAAAAACATTTTGCCACTTTGGTAGGATCAGTGTGGTCTGAAACCAGTCCAGAAATTATAAAAAAAGGCTTTGAAAAGGGAGGAGTGTTCCCTTTCAACTGCAATGTTGTTGGAGAAGAGAAATTTGATCCTGAAGCTCTTCAACGATATAAAAACAGAGACATACCAAACATAAATTTGCAAGAAGACACAAATGAAAACCCTGGACCGAGTACAAGTAATATCATCACAGAACACAAACTTACAGATGAAAATGACAATACCAATGTGCAAGATTTGCCTCTAGTTTCTGTTGGTTCTAGCAGTCAAACCTCTAACAGTGAAGATCTCAATGTATCATTTGAGGACTTATTATTAAACACCGTCAAACAATGTCCTAATCTTCAAAATAAAAAAATAAGGAAAATTTCAAAAGGAGCAGAAGTAATCACAGAACCAGAAGGTAATATAATTTTGCAAGAAAAAGATGAAGAGAAGAAGAAGAAGAAAACGACAAAACCGAAAAAAGTACAAATTAGTGAGAAAAGGAAGAAAATTATAAATAAAACTGTAAAGTCGAGCAAAATAAAACAAAAGAAAACCCAGACTAACATAGAAAAAAGCTTCTACTCTGACGATTCTGAAAGTGAATGTATTATTTCAGACAGTGGTGATGATATAGAAACAATGGAAGATTTAGCTATGTGTTTAGAATTGGAAGACAATAGTTTTGAAGAGTTGGACACATCAGAAACACATAAGCCTACAACATATAAAATTGGGAATTGGGTATTAGTGAAATTTGCAGGAAAATCAACAATAAAACATTACGTAGCACAAATAGTTGATTTTGAGGAGGAGGAACCAATTGTAAAATGCACCAGAAAAAAGTGTGAAAGCCATGGTACTGTTTTTATTTGGCCAAAAACTGATGATGTTTCCAACATAAATTTAGAAGACATAGTGGTACGACTTCCGGAGCCTATACTTGGTCGTCGTGAGGAACTGCAATTCAAACTATCCTTCGCAGGATACAATATTCAGTAAAGATGAAGATTTAAAGTGTAAATATGTAAATAGATTAGTGATAGGACTGATTCATAACTAAAAATGGTTATTTTACTCACAAGAAATTTTATATAAACTTAGGCCTATAAAAAACTTTTTTATTTAATTTTACTTACTTTTGAAGATAGTGTATTATGGACAATTTATATAAAAAGACAATTGAAAATAATTTCATTTATGAAGTTTAACATTAATTTCAGTATAAGGTGAGTGAAATATTTTATTTCTATCTTAATTTCATTAATATTACAATTGTACCAAAAGTTCTAATTCGCGGCGTCTGGATTTATCATTACAATAAAGTTTATAACTTTTGACTAAATTTTCTTAAAAAAAAAATAAAAATAGTTCCA
>JAGFPH010000239.1:237687-271720 GCA_018207615.1 Philaenus spumarius | reverse complement strand
GCTGTGATTCCATTTGCCCCATTTTACCGGGGAATTGGGATCACAGTTGGAACTTTTTTTAAACGCAAAAAATTAACAGTTAAAGTGAAGGGTAAAATTTATAAAAAAATACCCAAAAAGATAAAGAACTAAATAAATATTGGTGAAAATTGCATGGTTCTAGTGCAAACCGTTTTCATGTTACAAGGTAGTAAAGTTGAATTATATGATTTTCTGATCCCAATTACCCCACTTCACCCTATATTTAAACTAGTTTACTTGGTTCACTCAAAAAACGTTTCTTGTGCGTAGCGCATTGTGTTAAGTAAATTAATGTTTAGTGTATAGAATAGTTAAAGTGGATATATACCTGAGTTACTGAGTCAGTAGATATGACATCAATAATTTCAGGAAAACCTATCACAAGTGGTGATTGTAAAATGGTGCTTTATGCTTTTAAATACTTTCAGACGTCTTTTCCTGAAGAAAATGGGCAAATAAAACCAGTGAAGCTACTTCGACAAGTATTAATTCGTTCAATTTACCGGTTTTGAAAAAGGAAAGACTTGGGAATGTCGTAACTCCAGGAGAAACACCGCGTAAATTAGAATTTAAATATAGTAGCCTAGAAAGTTTAAGTACGACGGCTCTGAAGTACTGCAGGGATAATAAGAAAAATTTTGCATTATTGTTTTTGCTACCAAAACGACATCAACCTTATCTTCTGTTTTAAGAAAAGTAAATGAAGATCCAGATCTTCCAGAGTTGAAGAAAACAACGTTGTGGAGGCTACTTCAAGGAAATGGGTTTTGCTACGAAAAATGCAGCAAGCAATCTTTATTGTTCGAATGAGTCGATTTAATTGTTTGGCATCATTCATATTTAAGATCAATTAGGCAGTTTAGAATACAAGGTACAATATTTGACCTATGCTTTCGTTTAAGATTTTCTTCTGACTCAGAGCGGTCATTCGCGTAGAGATGAGGGAAAGTGTATAGTTAAAATTTAAACTTATAAATAACTTTTATTAGTCGGCTATTATTTGTCCATTTAAATTACAGAGCTGATATTGTCAATTTTGGAACAATACTCATCTGTTTACTACAACACCTCTAAACTGGCATGTAGACATATTTCTCAGTGGCATTTCCAAACAGCTGATTTGATTGTACGTAGTTTAATTTGACAACGTTGTAATATTCCATGAAATGTCATTTATTGGTTTCAGTGCTGAATTATTATTGTTCCGTGTTAATTAAGATAAGAAAACATTTTTCAAGTAAATTTCTTATCATTTTATATTTTGTTTTTAATCGTAATTATTTATTTGTTGGTGTGTATGAAGTTTTTATTTTCTTTGCTTTAGTGCATAGTGAAAACGGCTGAATGTTAACCTCAACTTCGAGTGAATAATATGTAGTAAATTACCTTGTATTTACTCCGTCAATCAATCCAAATTGGTTCCTAGATGGATTACCGGTTTTGACGGTTATGCCGTCATCTTCAGATCCATATTCAAATAAAAAGTTGTTTAGTTTGCTAATGCATCGTCTCGGCATATTAACACGTTCGCTACCGGTATGCATAAAGAAATCCGTAAATATAGCCCGGCCGGTTCAGTTATGAGTCGGCTGTTATGTAGAAATAGCCCGGGGGCTCTAAAATGAGCCGGTGTTACAGTACGACTAAATGGTCGATTGTGAGATACCCGTCCATTTTAGACGCTTGTAGCGTTCTATAGGGATACGGCCGCTTATACTGTATGTATGGCCTCTGGGTTTCTTGACTTATAGGGTAAATACAGTGTTGCTATGTTGGTACTCCTGGACAACCACAGCTGACTTGCAGCCTGTTAGTTTTTTATAACCGGAAACTAACCTAAACAGTGCGAACACGTATTTTTAGTGTTGTAGATGGTTGAAGTGAGAAGTGCAGTGAGTATGGTAACGTGTTTTATGTATTCATAATGAACCATAGACCGGGCGGCTCATATATGAGCCGAACCTAAAAATAGCCTAAATCCTAAAAAAAAGGTCATATTTGCTGCCACCAGAATGATATATAAGCTAAATGTAATGAAAATTAATAGATAAAACACTTTTTTTATCTGGGCTGTGGGGGTGGTTGAACTTATACGTAGATCTGAGCCACAACAAAGGACTTTCTTTTAGTATTGCGGGCTACCACAATGACCGACGTGGCTCTTATATGAGCCGCCCGGTAGCGAACATGTTAAACTTAGTTAAATAGTTAAAAGATAAATAATATAATAAATTAGATTAAAAAACATTTACACATGTGAACACATAAATATGTTACGATACCACAAATTGATTGCACGTAATTAAATCCATGAACCGATATTGACGTGGATGCACAAGAGTCAAATGTGTATGCCCCGGGGCCGGTTATTGCTATTTGACTCTTGTGCACCGACGTCAATATTGGTTCGCGTATTTAATTCGTGGTATCGTAACATGTTTATTATGTGTTAATATATGAAGCGCTGAGAAGCCAAGGGCTATAAGTGTAGTGAAGTTAGTTTTGAGCCAATATTCGATCAAAGTTGTCACTTGTACCCCTGGACTGTTAACACGTTCACTGCTAAACACGCACTTGTGAGCTTGACACAAAATATTGCGAGTATATTCAATACACAATGCATTGCGTGCTTCGCACGCCAATCAACTTATTGGAAATGTTTCCAATACACAATGCATTTGCGTGCTTCGCACGCCAACCCACATATTGGGAGTATGTTCAATACACTGTGCATTGCGTTTGCTTTAAAATACAGGGTGTTTAGTGATATGACCTTTTGAAATTCCCTGACTTTTCCATGACATTTCCCTGACTAAATAACTTTTTCCCTGGCCAATTTTAGAAAAAGCACAAACAAAACCATGCTAATTTAATTTTAGTAAATCAATCCAATTATATTGGTGAGGAAATAAATTTTTAGGGAATTAATTAAATATTTAATTAAACACGGTAATATTAAAACAGTTCAATATTTAATACTACATAATATGTTAATGTACCAACCACCAGCAGTTGCAAATTACGCATTTATGACTATAAATATTGAATTACTCAAATTATATATTATTACATTATAACAAAAGAAATATCTACAGTAATTGGTTTTTGTATGTTTTTTAATGTTTGACGACTTCATGTGAGCGACTTTTACACCAGAAGATGGACGATTGAATACGTCCGAAACCGCGGTTTTTAATACTAGTGGATCACTTGACGGAAAAAACAGGTAATATAAATTAACATTGTATTAAATAGTTATGTTTAACTATTTTCCTTAGAAATGTTATTTTTCCCTGACCTTAACCAAAATTCCCTGACTTTTCCAGGTTTTCCCTATTTTCCCTGTTGCTAGACACCCTGAAATATTAGCCTACTGTAGTGATTATTACGTAGGAAGGTTCAAAAATAAAGTAATTTCTACTCATTTAGGCTATAAATATTAAAAAATAAAAGGTCAGCTCCTAGCATAGGAAATACAAAATTTGGGTAGCGGTGAAAGTGTTAACAGGAATTAGAAGTAATGTAATAAAACATCTTAGGTTACAAGTAAATTACTTATCTTTTAACTATTTAACTAAGTTTAATATGCCAATAAGAAGACGATGCCTTAGCAGGCTAAACAACTTTATTTGAATATGGATCTGAAGATGACGGGATTACCGTCGAAACCAAATATCCATCTAGGAAACAATTGGATTGATTGACAGAGTAAAATACAAGGTAAATAACCTAGGCTACATCATATTATTCATAATATACAATGCAGGAACCTATATACATACATTATGTCCAAGTCAATTTTTAGTGTTTTCTTTCGCTTGTAACTTCTATAATATTTATCCTTCTCTGAAATGAAATGATTTGTGTTTTTACACACGATATTAGGTGTAGGCTTACTTTCAGAATATATAAAAAATCATCTTTATATTGTCCTACATAATTACCAAAAAAATGTTGTTATAATTAAATAAACCTTAAATTATCTTATAAAAACTTGACTCAGTGTTGGAAGGTTTAGAAGATAACCCCAGCTTTCTCTAAAGGCCTACCATACTACACTTACAACAAACATTATGGCCAAACATATTATTAAACGTACACAATACAAGTGAGTTCATTTAATGAAATGAATTAGAGCACGATAAAATGTACACAAACCAGCCTAATTGCTTTACAAATTTTTGATTGCAACTTGCACTCCTTAAGGCAAGAGAAAGTATTAAATTAAATAAATCTAAATATACTTAGTTAAGGTGGGAAAACATGAAGGTCAGACCTAATGTGTACTACCATTGTGTGTTTAGGATTGGGAAGGGAGTAAATTGAGGTTACTAAAGAGAGACAGGTGCACAAATAATGATAGAAAATTAGTTACTAGTAGCCTACCTAACTTTATTTCTAGTGCAATCGGATGTTGATTTTTAAACAAACTGAGTTCTCGACTCACAGGAAAAATTGCATTTTAGGGTGTCTAACCAAGTGTCAGGGTGTCTAATCTGATGTCATTTTTGTCATTACGGGTGCAAATATATCAGTAAAATAAATTCCTTGTCATTGTGTAAACCTTGTCACAACTTGAGTTTTTCTCTGTTCAAGCTTTGCATCGAAACTTAAAAGAAGAGATATTTTTGGAACCTCCAGAATACATTCAAGAGGCATTACAAGAAAAAATCAAAAAAGACGGTAAAAATAGTAAAATTGGTAAAGAAGCTCAAGAAATGCTCAAAATGTTAACGCAAAAAAATAAGGTTTGTAAGCTGGTAAAAGCGTTATGATCTACAACAAGCTGTTCGCCAATTGCACAAGAGATTAAGTGAAGTGCTGCAAAGTTTTGGACTTACTTCGGCTGCAAGTGATAGCCTACTTGTATTTTAGTCTACTATAACATGAGTGAAGATCAGTATACAATTGTATTTGTTTATGTTGACCATATAGGCCTATTATGCTTATCAAAAGATGAGCAAAAGCTAAATGACATTAAGACTGGTCTTGTGAAAGTATTTTTGAGGGTATGGATTTAGGATTATGAAGCTATGGCCTAAATAGTAGAAATTAATCAACACAATTATTGTGAAATTGGATTAAGGGTCGGCTCTAGTAAAACAGAAAGCAACCTGCGACTCCAGCGCTTCACCCTATAGCGGCGGTAGGTTACGCGGACATTGCTCAGCCTAAATCCATTTAAAACCCGCAATTGTTCAAATAGCGTTTTAAAAAAAATACTAACTCTTGTGGACGAAATTCTTCATCCAAATGGCTTGGTAATTTTTCGCTACAATTAATAGCGACAATGTAAAAAAAATATGAAAAATCACCCTATAGCGGTGGGTATGTTACGCGGACATTGCTCAGCCTAAATCCATTTAAAACCCACAATTGTCCAAATAGGGTTTTTAAAAAAATATCAAACTCTTGTGGACAAAATTCTTCATCTGAATGGCTTGGTAATTTTTCGCTATAATTAAAAAATATTAAAAATCAATGTTTTAAATTATTAATGTTAAATTGTTTATCTATATATATAAAATTCAATGTATGTCCGTTTGTCTGTTTGTACGTTTGTATGTTTGTCCTTTATGCGTTACCAAACCGTCCATCCGATTGCTTTAAAATTTTGCATAGTAACACAGGTTAACCCTGGGAAGGTTTTAGGCCATTTACCGAAGTCTTAGGACATTAGGGCTACGCCCCAGTGGCCCTCAAAGTTTCAATGTTAATCTTATGGAAGGTCAATCTTAAGGAAGAAGAAGAAAGATTTCTTTTGATTTTAAAAACAGCTGTTCGTATGAAAAGCTTAAAACAGCTCATTTTGATCAACAGCTGATTTTGATCAACAACTGATTTGGATCAAAAACTGAATATAATTTTAGGTTAGGTAAATCAAGCAATGAGCAGAATCCCATTATAATTTACATCGGCCCTCAGGGATACGAATTACAGGCTTTCAAAATTTCAAATTAAGCAATAGCGAAGCATTGGCGGGTCCACTAGTTTATTAATAAATATTAAACAAATTTTCTTAGTTTTGAAAAAGCCATTTGGATGCATATTGACCATAGCTTTAAAATGGCATATCGTTCATAATTATCCGATCAAAAATAAAGGAAAAAATTGGATTTTAATTTAACATTGGTGTTATGGAGTGTCAGCCAACATGGCCGACAGCTAGAGGTATATAAATAAACTCTTACAAAAATTTAACATGGAGGAATCAAAGTAAATATTCCTAATGATTTTCATGCTAAGCTACCATATTGAAATCGAATAAAACCCATTAAGACAGTTAACTGGATCACTTATGTATCTCTAGCAATTGCTACTCGCCCAGATATCACATTTACTGTGAACAAGCTGTAACAATTTAATGAAACATATCAAGATATTCATTGGTTAGCCGTGAAACGTTTATTACACTATCTACGAGATACTATAAATCATGGTTTAGTCCTTAAAAAGGATTCATTTGATATTCAAGGTTATGATATCATTTTGTGCGCGGATTGGTAAAAAATAACAAACTAAAGTTGAGATATGTAGGCCTACCAATGGAAGTAATGCCTGGTGATATTCTCACATAACCTCTGCTCTAGGACCTATACATCATCATTGTGTAGAAACAATGGAATTAAAATTTGTCAAAGCGCAAAATTTGAGAGGGGCGAGTTCAAAGTCTATAAATCAAATTTGGTGCTAACTTACGCCATCTGTATTGTTTACAAGTTAGCTCGAGATTAGTTATGTTAGTGACAGCCTATTATATTTATTTACTTATGTTGCCATGACTACCGTTTAATTTACGTTGGTTGATATAGCAATGGTTTTGTTTATTATTTTAACCTTTAAATTATTGCTTAACAACTTGGTTTATTGTATCGATTTAATATAGGTCTAATACAATCTATTACTTTGATTTAACACTCCATTGGTGGCGCTGGATCTGTGAGATTCAGGCTACAGTCTTTTTTCTCTCAGCCCCTACCGAATGGCGGGCGGGAAATGTACATCCCCCCCTCCTATCCTGTGGAGTTATACACGCCAGTACTGCAGAAACCTTGGTTCTACCCGCATCCAGGCACTAGTGACAGTTTGGATCTGATAGATACCGTGCCACCAAAATTGTAAGTATTTTCAGTTTTACCTTTACGTTTTTGTTCATTTTGTTCTCCCAACTTACGTTCTTTTCATGTATTATCTCAGTATAATTAGTTTGATGTTAATTCTGCATTTAAAGTGATTCTTTGGTTTTTTAGCAACAGTTTAGGTGTATGATTTATCTCTCAAAAATTCAATCCCCATAACTTTTTTTCATTTTTCTAGGTTTTTCTTATAAAGTGAATCTATAACTTGATATTTTTCATCAAAAATCAATTTACTAGTTCATGAAGAATTCAGTAGAAAAAATTAAAAATTCTTAAAAACATATAGCCTAAGTAAAATGTATTTTTGTTTATTTTGATATTGTTGCAGGCTAAACACCATGACTTCGTTGAAATCATGTCCAACAAGTCCACCAACTTCTACTTGATTTTGATGAATCTGACATTGGTACAGTCTTACCTCCTGACGATCATGATGAGGAATATGACACAGATGCCTCTGAAGAGATAGAAGAGAGAGAAGGAGACTCTGAAACGGAGCAGAGTGAAGAAGAAAGAAGTGTAAATTCCGACGAAGAAAGTAATGAATTCTACATTCGTCACCGCAAAAAAGGTTAAGAAGGTGATTGATACAATTTCTTGGAAAAAAACTCCATACACTAACCGCATAAAAACTCAAAAACACAACTTGTTGGTTAGACTGCCTGGGATGACAGAAAAGGCCAAGAATATAAAAGGAGTTGTGGATACGTGGGTGTGTTTATTCGATGATGATATGCTAGACCTTATTGTGTTATTTACAAATCAGTATATTGACCTTATATGCCCCAATTTCCGCTGGGCAAGAAACACTTTACCTACAGACAAAATTGAAACAAAAAGCTTCATTGGGCTTTTGTATTTGGCTGGAATCAATAAATCAGGAAGGTTGAATCTTGAAGAGCTATGGTATGTTGACAAATTTGGTACCGGTATCGAAATTTTTCGATTAACTATGAGATTTGATGACAGAGAAACTCGTCATGATCGAATAAAAATAGACCGCTTTGCACCAATTAGGGATCTATTTGAAAAGTTTGTAAAAAACTGTCATTTGTGCTATCCTTTCGGTTCCGACGTGATTATTGATGAGAAGTTGGAAACCTTTAGGGGTAGGTGTCGTTTTATCCAATATATCCCTTCTAAACCCGCCAAGTTTGGGGTAAAAATTTTTGCTCTGGTCGATTCAAGAACGTACTACACCTGCAATCTTGAAATTTATGCAGGTCAACAACCTGAAGGGCCTTTTCAAGTAAGTAGCAAAGGCACTGATGTGGTGGATCGTCTAGTAGTTCCAATTCATAATTACGGACGTAATGTGACTGGGGACAATTGGTTCAGTGACGTTAGCCTCCTCCAACTTCTAGCAGAAATACATCGCTTGTCATACGTCGGGACACTAAAAATAAACAAGTAGCAGATTCCAAATGAATTAAAAAACGTGAAAGGAAGAGAAAACTTTTCCAGTGTTTTCGCATTTAGAAAAGAAGAAACAAAGGTTTCATATGTTCCAAAAAATAAAAATAAAAATGTCCTTTTGATATCAAGTCCGCATATGGACGATACAATTAATGAAAGTACTGGTAACAAAAAAAACAAAAAACAGACATGATTACCTACTATAATCATTATAAAGTAGGTATTGACATGGTCGACAAGATGTGTTCAGCCTACAATGTCCAGAGGGATACAAGGAGGTGGCCGATGGTCGTCTTCTTTTCAATGCTAAATGTTGCAGGGATAAATTCTCAAATCATCTTTCTTGGTAATGGGAATGAAGGTCCTCTCCGTCGGATTTTCTTAAGAAAACTTGGAAGAGAATTGATTGAAGAACAACTAATTCGCCGAACCATGTGCCATTCCTTGCTCAGGTCACTTTCCTCAAGAATCAGAGAAATCCTACCAGCTGAAAAACGATACAGCTCTTTCAAATATTGACAGGTCGAGGAACTTCTCTATTTCTCGAAAATGTTGCCACTCTTGCCTTAACACGAAAATAAGAAGAATGACTAGATACACATGCAAACATTGTGGCCAATATTTATGTCTTGAACACTGTGCCTTCATTTGTGTTGATGGATGTGATTCAGCCATCTCAAAACACGAAAACAGCTGACTCTGTCTGGTATGTTAAAAAAATAATGTATTCTACAGTGATTTAGTATTGTTTGTAAATATTTCGTAATGTAAACATTGTCATTGATATTGTTTTTTCATAATAAATACCGTAAATGTTCTCTATTGTGTTTTGTTTACGTTTTTCTCCTAAAAACGGCCTTTTTCGAGAAAAATCCAACTATCCGGATTTTTGATTATCCGGATCGGGTCCGGTCCCAAATTAATCCGGATTGGAGTTCTACTGTATTACGTACTTTTTTATAACTATTTTCCATAATATTTGTTGTTTGAGTTATTTTTGGAATGCTCAGATTTGTAAGCTTAAACTTAAGCTGTTAGTGTGGATCTCCTTTTAATTTCTTACTTTCATGCAAGACAACTTTTTTTTGTAAGTTTTTATTTTATCAATATTTATTGAAATTGTAAATTTTTACAATTTGTAAATTATGTAGGGTAGGTACACATTTACCTTACTTTTTTATAACTATTTTCCACAATATTTTTTGAAGTTATTTTCGCAATGCTTAGATTAATTTTGTAAGCTAAAACTTAAGTGTTAGTGTGGATCTCTATGTGACTTTTAGTTCCTTTCATGCGAGTTAACTTTTTGTTGTAAGGTTTTATTTTAACAATATTTACAGGTAAATTTGTCAACTTTACTGTTTACAATTTGTGAATTATGTAGCCTCTACACATTACTAATTTTTTCTTTATATACGCTAAAGCACGTAAAAATGTAAATAATACTATCTTATTTGGTTTTGATATTGAAAAAAATTAGTGAGACAGCTCAAGTGCCAGAAAGTAATGTTATAAACAATAGCCTAATATTATTGTCAAAGTTTATTTTATTACAAATTTTAATAAAGGATCTTTGTTTAATAAAGTTTATCTCTCTTACCATCTTCCCAGATGAAATTATAAACAAATAATTCCTTCAGTATCATTGATTTTCTATTAAGGATCTGAGAGATCCCACGCCACCAAGTACCGTATCTAAAAGGGGCGCCACCAATGGAGTGTTAAATACAATTAAACTGTGTACAGTAATGCTTAACAGCTTAGCTGCAGAAAAAACATTTCTTTGCAGGTAATAGCCCTACTTGTTTCTGGACTGATTACACAATCTGGAGAAACATTTGTTAACAAATATAATTAGGCCCACCTTTAGCCTTTACTGTAGGGAGAAAACTACATGTAGGTATGATCAATCATATAATTATACTTCATACTTGTCTGTAAGATATAGGCCTACTGTAGCCTACTTAGTTTATACCAAAAACGGCAATTCTAATTGATCAGCACAATAAGAACTTAGCTGCAGTTGTTTAGTAGTATTTTCTAAATTGAATGCCAAGAAAACTTTTACATTTAAAAAACACAGTTCTTAGTTTAGTAGGTAGGATAAAACTTGATTGTTAAAGAATTAGTAAAATATTTAACTTACCTGTGAAATCTATTGGATGTCATCTTGGCAGTTCACGTTCAACCAAACAGTCTCATTATCAATCACATGACCTTGATAGTCTGTCCACTTATCACAAACACTCAACACACCTATAATATCTTTATTATGCACTGAAGCCAACTAAACTTCTAATCACAATAGGAAATGTTTAATTAAATGAAAACATAAACCTTTTAATTCTAGAGATTATATAGTACCCTACAACAATGAACTAAGGTGAAATAAATGTTATATTATTTATTAAAAACATTAAAAATAATAGCCTAATAAACGAAATTTTAATTTTGAAAAAAAACTATACTAGTTCAACCAACTTTAAATTATTATTGTTATAAAAGTAAAAATAGAGTAGGCCTACGAGGTAACCAGAGGTTTTTCAAAGTTGTCTTTATATTCTGATTGAACACGTTTAAACTGACTCTAAAACACCAAAAATATCGCTGAAAATATAAACAATAAGTTGACTAAATAAAATTAATTATGAAAATATAAAATAATTTTACAAGAAGTTTAATATCAAAACAGTATTGAATGCTATTAAATAATAGAATAAAATCCTCGAGTTGACAAACATTGCCAAATTAAACATTACTAGTGGACATGGCAATGCTTCGCTATTGCTTGATTTACCTAACCTAAAATTATATTCAGTTTTTGATCCAAATCAGTTGTTGATCAAAATCAGCTGTTTTAAGCTTTTCATACAAACAGCTGTTTTTTGTGCCCCTGATAAAATCAAAAGAAATCTTTCTTCTTCTTCCTTAAGATTGACCTTCCATAAGATTAACATGGCAACTTTGAGGGCCACTGGGGCGAAGCCCTTAACATACATTGAGCTCATTTTAAGGGAAGCACAAATTCAGAGTGAGCTCTGTAAAATGACACCAAAAACATCAAAATCGGTTAAAAACTCTAGGAGGAGTTCTACTCACAAAATAACCCCTAGCAAATTAATTATGTATATATAGATTTACCTTCGCAAGCGCAGTCCGATGTCATTGGAAAGATACGTCTAATATTTCCTGAGTTAAATTTATGTTTTTTAACCCTCTGTCGTGAGCAATATAATTATAATATGTGTGTCCAAAGAAGCGCAATGTATCAATTTGATACTTTTGATTTAAACCTATTCTATTTGAGTTTGTATGAATATTATGTAAATACTAATCATTGAAACTATTGATTTAGGATGCAAGGACTTGTTCCTAAGTATTTTTCGTTCAATTAATTACGTCAGAAATATTGAAAAAATTATATTTCATTATTTTTGATTTAAATTTCATTGTTTCCTTTTTTATTTTGTATGGGAGAGAATATTTAGCCTATAAGGAGGAGATCGGTAAAGATTTTTATATTTAAAAAAAATTCACGCATATTTAAGTTTTACAGTAATTTACTACGAATTGTTTTCAAATCACTGGGTTATTAAAGTCTAAAAGTCTACAAGCTTGCATGTTATTAAAATAAAAACGTACAAAAGAAATCATGCAAAAACTAAATAATATACACAGACCAAATTTGACACGAATAATTTCAAAATAGAGAGGAACAATAACATAATTCAACAATAACAATTTGATACAACGATCACCTATGAATACTGACTTACGCCTTGTACAAAGTTTTAAACTCGACTAAAGTGGAGTCGATATGGAGGGAGGAAGGTACTAAAGGAGTAGGGTGGAGCCAGTGTTGCAGAATCAAAATTTCGCCATGTTGTGACATTTTGATCAGTTGCCCCCGACGGAGGGTTAATTACATTAAAATTGTTTATTCAATTTTCTGTTTTCATTTGTTCAAGACTTTTAGAAATACAATTGAAAAACATTAGGCCTATTACAATTACGTATAGAGCATTACAATTGCATATTAGAGCTTATATTCTTGCTGGATACTTTGGCCCTCTGCAAGTGGTCGTAATGTAAACTTTCGCCCAGATTTTTTTTTTGGGGTTACAATTTATTTCAGTTTGACAATATTGTCAATATTCATGTTCCTTCTTTACATGGGCGTCCACACCTATGGGCAGGGGGGGACCACGCCCCCCCCCCCCCCTCCTAGCCCCCAGGGAAAGGAAAATATGTATATTATTAATTAATTACAGTCAGGTATTTTTCTTTAAAGAGATTAGCACTAAAATATGTTTTTAATGTTATGTGCCGTTTGATTTTATATAGGCCTATACAGTACATATTTTATTTTTTACAAGAGTTCAAGCACGAGCTGCAATGCACTGTGCATTGAAAATACTCCCAATACGGAGGTTGGCGAGCGAAGCACGCAATGCACTGTGTATTGAAAATACTCCCAATACAGGGGTTGGCGTGTAAAGCATGCAATGCATTGTGTATTGAAAAAACTCCCAATGATACGGGGGTTGGCGTGCAATGCACTGAGCGTCAGCCGCTTCATAGTGTTCAGTGTCAAGCTCACATGTGCGCCCTTAGCAGTGAACGAGTTAAGCCCCATACATTGGTCCCCCCCCCCCCCCCCCCCCCAGAAAATATCATATGGGCACCCATGCTTCTTTTATTAGATTCTAACAAAGTTGTTTTATTGTTTCATTACTGAATTGTTGTTATTCCACATAATATTAAATAAATAAAAAATGTTTACATAGGTACATTTTTTCTTATATTTTGTTTACAATCGTTATTTATTTTTGGTGTCAGTGAAGTGTTTAGTTTTTTTTTCTTTAGTGCAAACATACCAAAAAGGGCTGAATGTAATCTGAATTTTTGGAGTTTTCTTTCTCTAATATGCTATGTTTGTTTGACACGGAAATTGTAATTAATTGTATTTTAGACTCAGTTTAATATGTAGGCCTGCTTTCAGATTATGAAAAAATATGTATCAATTTATATATATATATAACTTATAGGCTATATATTGATTGATCAAATAATTTCTAGTTTATATATTAGTATACACTTATTACAGGTTTGGGAAATGTAATGGGGCCTATGCCTACTAATAAATATTTATAGAACATGCGAAAATAAGGTTAGATAGGCCTAGACATTTTAAAACTAATATAAAAACAATAAAATTCGAATCCCCTGTGTACACAATGATAAACAATTAATTATGTGTGTAATAAAACGTAAATAGAGCAATACTAACTTTACAAACTCACAGACTTTGGGCTTCAGTATAAAAAATAAGACGACTTAATAATATTTTACAACAAAAACATTTTACCTGCAGCTGTCAACTACTAAGATGATTACCTGAATTTAATATTACAGAACCAAAAACAACATAATTGTATGAAATAATGAAAACCAAAACTATGATATATACACACACAACTAAATAGAACTATCAACAACATAGACGCACATAACCTTAGCGACCAAACAATCGAATCACAAACAACTAGCCAGGTACTGTACTAAATAAAACTAGAAACTAGAAGTACAAGTTCGTCAGGTTGAGTTTTGCTGTAGTTACGGAAACGCGAGGGGGGGGTGTTTAGCTGTCATCCAGTGAAATGGAACCCCCACCTCTTCCACGCACCTTCTGTCATTGTACTGGGACAATTAGGTTTTGAAAGCGTCAAATATTTGCGCTTGTGGTACTAAGTGAATTAATTAGATCATAGAATTTTTAAATTTCATTTAATTGTTAGAACTAATTATTAGCGAATTTCCATAGGAAAAATGAGCTATTGCAGTGGCCCTTATGGTGAGACCCAAGGTCGGGAGTAGCAAATGAGCACCGATCATGGTCCCCAGAACACGTTTTGGGGTGTCAAAAAAATGCATATATATATGTAGGCCTATATTGTGTTCGCACTCTAGCGGCCGCATTTTAAGTCCGATTTGGTCCAAATTTGGTACACGTGTTGGTTGTCTATGTGGCTCGGACGAGTTCGATAGCCAAAAAAATCCAACAACCGGAAGTACGTTTTTTGACCGGAAGTAACTATTTTTTGAGATTTTTACTACGAGAATGAAATTTTTTTAGAGTTTTTTCTAACAATATAAATGTAGGATGTTATTCTGCGCATTTTGTTTTTTTACGCGACCTTATAGCTCGCTTGGTTCCCCAAAAATCGACAAAAACGTAAAATACCATAAAAGTACCCAGTTCAAAGCCAAGTGATGCAAACTCGCGAGGCCACTAGGAGGAAACAAATTCTACTAATATATTGCGTACACACAGACAGCTGTTCAACGCCTTCGTGAGTAGACCTATTTCTCAAATTGTTGGTTGAAACCCTAAAACATAGGCATATAAACTTAATTTTGGAAATTTGCTCAACTCACGTCAGCGGTCCAGCTGCGTGGTCGATTTATTTTACATCCATTTTAAGGTAGTTTTGAACCATTCAAACATTATCAAATATTTGCGCTTGTAGTAGGCCTACTAGTGAATTATTTAGGTCGTAGAATTTTTAAATTTCATTTAGTTGTTAGAACTGATTATTTTACTTAAGATAGTTTTGAACCATTCAAACATTTTCAATGGTTTTATAGTCATTAGAGCAAAAAAAAGGCAGTTTATTATGAAAAGGAATTTAACAGCTAACCGATTGCTATATTACTCAAGGAATACAGTATTTGGTAAATAAAATTACCACCTTCAGAAACATTGATTTTACTTTCTCACTATAGGGAAGCCACGATGGCCGTGGTTGTTAAGGCGTGAAAGCTTTATCAATCGCCATTGCAACCATCCATGGAAAAGTTCCGGGTTCAATTCCCATTGACCCCGAATAATTTTCTAAATGGTTTCTTAACAGACATCATTGGCTGTGGTCCAGATTCCACGTAAAACTGTAGGTCCCGTCTTCATTAGCCTTAAAGTGCAAAACAGCAGGACGTTAAAAAAAATGCACTATAGGCCTAGCCTACTGTAAATAGTATAGCGAATCGCAAAAAAAATCGATGTTGAGATTTTTGTGGAAATATCCGTTTTGGGACCCCTGAGTCCAAAAAAGTGGTTTTTACAAAATGTCTGTCTGTATGTATGTATACAAAGCTAGAGAGAAATTCGATCGATTTCGAACAAATGTGCACCAAACATGTCAAGTAGGCCTGTATAGATGAACGAAAAAAAGTTTTGCAAATTTGAAACGTCTGGTTAAAAATCTGCGTGAATTGGGCAGTTTATCGCTCACACATGACGTCACACGGGATAAACTGAGCGTGTGTGGGCGCCTATAAGATGACTGCAACTGGGAGGCAACCGTCGTTTCATGACATATTATACACAAAAAAGTAAATGTGTGCGGGACCCTAGTCAGGAACGAAGTTCATCACGCCTTTTCTTAAATTATTTTACCAGCCAACATACACACATAATTTCAATCTTCCTATTGCCGTTTATTATTAGTTAATTTTTTATACATATTATATTTACTGTTTCCATACGTTTAATGTTATTATAATAAAGGTGTAGAATTAATTACAACATCAAAGCTGAGATGGTAAGCAGGAGTGCCCATCCCCCCCAAAGCCTATGGCGCAATCCCCCCAAAACCTGCCTGTGGGTTCCCTCTTCTAAATAAAGTAGACATTTTATGCCATTTTAGCAAAAGAAAAAAAAACATAATTACGCATAATTTTTTTTTTTTAAGTGTTATTTTATTCTCTGAAAACAATCATTAGGTAACTTAAAGTTTACAGTTAAATCCAATAACTTATTAAAGTTTTTAATAAAAATATGTTTATGGAAAAAAGGAAGCTCTATGTAATTTATAAAATAATACAAATACACAAATTCAGTAAGATTTGTTAACAAAAACAACACATTACTACTTTTGAAAGTAGCAGAAGACATCATAATATTAAATAAGTTCTTTAACCTCTAATGCTTCGTGAAAAAGAAATCCTTGTTATTGGTGGTAATCGTATGTAATGTAACATGTTAAAGTATTAAACTAGCTATTCGAATTTAATAAAAAAAGTAATATATAGTTGAAAAATACAAAAATAAATTTACATTCATTGATAATAAATTAAGAAAATGTTGTAAGAAAATAACAATAAAAAACTACAATACATTTTTAAGACCAGTAGTAGGTACTTAACTGATTTGGAAGAATACAAAAACATAATACAAATAAATGATATTTCATGCAACACAAAAATAAGTGAGAATAAAATTGTTTTAATATTATTTTGATAAAATTAGACATTGATTGAAAAGTAGTTACAAAGTGTAAGTATTGGGGTAATCACGAATACCCTAAATTAAGATTTTTAAATAAATAACAAAAAATAACTAATAATAATAATAATTAATAATATCAAATAGATTTCAAAAGAACTTAATGGAATAAAAATAAAACTAACAGGCCAGAAGCGTTAGATGTAAAGGTACGTTGTGATTGAGCGACTGGTGCGATCATTGCTCTGCGATAATCGCGGGCGCCTGCTTTGCATTGTTCAAAATGGTCTTGTTGTCTTGTGATGAACGGGCGACTGGTAGAATAATCGCTTCAATAACAACAGTCTGACGGCGATCATCGCTCCGCGATTATCTTCCGGCGATAATCGCAGAGCTATGATCGCACCAGTCGCTTCAATCACAACATACCTTAACCCGATAGCAAATGGAAGTCAAAACGGACGTACCAGGTCAAATTTCATCGAACAAGATATCACTGAACGAAATCTTGAGTTGTCACAAAAATTTTCAAATGTGATCTTTCAAAATTTCAAATGGTCCAATCAAAGGAAAAAACGAAGAAGCAAGACGACACCCAAATAAAATAAAAAACGAAAACAAACACTGAAATGGAGAGGAAAGAGAAAATACCATTAGTTCAACCCTCCCAATATCACGGCTTACCATCTGAAGATAGAAGATACACATACTTTTATATCCAGATAAGAAGTGGCTTCAAGAGCTTACGGATGGACAGCCAAATCACAAATCAATCTATTAATTACATACCGTAACGTCGAAGACAACCAAATAATAGGACATGTAATACAAGGTTTAAGACCTGAAATTTGCGAACATATAATAACAATGGAGAATAGAACACTAGACCAAAGAATTTAAGAAAAATTGAACAACTTTTTCAAAAAAAAACCTAAATTACCAAAAAATACTTAAGAATCGGAAAACCACAATAGCACGGGAACTAGACAATTTGAAACCATTAAAACCATGACAGAAAAATAGAGTAACTTACAGAAATTGTACACACATTAGGGTTAAATATACAACAGAAAGGTTATAAAAAAAACACATTTCAAATAAACGGTACCTGAAACTGGCACATACTTTCTCACAAACATATTTAAATTATTAAACAGATTCACAGTGACTTCATTTTTGTAGGAGGGGTAGGAGAGGTGATTTTAAACTATTAGATTAACTAATAAATATTATTATTATTAGCTAGAGATAAAAACTATTCGATCGATATCGAACAAATTTGCACCAAACACGTTAATTAGGCCTGTAAAGATGCACGAACAAAGGTTTTGAAAATTTTTGAAAAACAACCTCCTTTTTGGCCAAAAAAACCCCTAAAAATCAGTTATTATTATTATTATTATTATTATTAGTTAAACAAGAATTTTTAGAAAGATACGGTTTTCAGCATGTGGTAGGGTACATTAAGAGCTGCAAATAAGCCAAATTTGATCAAAATTGTTAGAGCCGTTTTTTTTTATAAAAAAAATAATACCCTAACTGATTTTTTGGGGTTTTTTGGCCAAAAAGGGGGTTGTTTTTCAAAATTGTTCAAACCCTTTTTTCGTGTCTATACAGGCCTACTTGACATGTCTGATGCAATTTTTTTTTTAAATCGATCGAATAGTTTTCGCTCTGTGTTTGTTACATACAGACAGACATTTTGTAAAAACCACTTTTTTGGACTCAAGGATCAAAAAATGAATATAAGACCAACAATGTTCAAAAAAATGTAGGACAAAACTACACAATATGTAAAATAAAATAATAAAGAAAGTGATTTCCATCCAAAAAGAAACAAGCAATACATAAGTCAATAAACTGTTTTGTATTAAAAATTTGTTAAAAAAGTGAATAGTAATACTACTTTCAATGGATTTTTTTATGATTTGAACAGAAGTTTTTTTCTTTGTTTAGACGACAAGACAAACTTGTTCACTCACTTCCTCTAATTTAAAAATTATGAATTTGTTATCGTTTTAAAGCTAACTAAACGTAGTTTATAACGATGTAAATTTGATATTGAAGTTAGAAAATAGTCAACCTTTAACCCTATTTGAATTTAGATGAATATTTCTAATAATATGATTATTATTTGTAATAATAACTTTTTCTACACTATATTTATGTGTAGTGGGGAAGTTTTTTTACTATTTATTTCACTTCATTTTCGAAATCACCAATCTAAAGAGCATAAAATGAAGGTAATTCGGTATAGTACGAGTAAATTTCATATTTGTATGGTTAAACTCATACTGTTGGAAAGCACGTTTCATACAGAAACCAAAAATATACACTTTGTAAGACATTTGTTGATGATTTATGCGCAAACGCAGTTTGGACGAAAGGCTGCATTTTTAATTCGAGCCGTGACGTCATCTGATGAAATGCGCTGAATCCGTCCAAAACTCGTCTTTCTGAGTAGCACCCCTTATCTACTTACACCGTTTTACACCATAGTTTTGGAACTGTTGTGAGGGAGGTGGAGGGCAGTTGTTTGCAGAATGACCTTGGCAGGCTCTCAATGCTGTAAGTGTCTATAATATGTTTATACTTTGTTTACACCACACGCGGCACCCTCTATCGGCTCGTCTCTACACTGCACTACAAGCAGTATTAGTCGAATTGCCTGGCTGTCAATAATACGGCACTTTCACACGATTAATTGGAGATTTTTAACACATAGAAACAACAGATTATCTCCTAGTTTCTTGGGGGGAATCGTCAAATCTTCATATTTTATATTGATTTTAATGAGGAACATATGAAAATTCCCCCCCAAACTGTGAAAAACACCCCAAAAATTGATTCCCCCCCAAAAATTCTGATGGCGCAACTTGCGCCATCAAACCATGCTGTGGTCACCCCTGATGGTAAGCACAGTTAAATGTCCAGTACCTGGGCGACCGATAATCGCTCGGTATTTTTTTAATTGTTTTATTAAGGATTACGTATGTAAATAAGAATCACATACTGAATAAATATGGATATTTTTCGATATTACGTACATATGAACTGTTTATTTAAATTTTTAAAAACAAAAGTATAATTAGTTCTAACATTTTATTAGATTTTTTTTTGCCTATATAAAACCTAGCGCATTCGAATCCTGACTTCCAAAAACCTCTACAGGTACTGTACATGTAGGTTATGTAACCTATCCAACGAATAGGCCATATTTTATATTGTTTATGTATTTTAGAAGTACCTAACAAATAATAATTATAATCATTAGATAACTTTTTTTTATAGATATTAATTTTATTCCATAATATATGCAAGCACATACAAAATAATAAAATAAGAACATAACATAAAATACAATAACTACCGATAATAAAACTAAACTTATAAAAAATTAACAGAGAATAGTTTCCATATGGAAATTATTTATATTACCTTTATAAAAAAGAAAAGAATTCAGAACGGTTAATAACAGCTCAAAAATAATGTTTTACTTACGTTTGGTGTTTGAATAAAGAAATAAGTTGAAAATTATACCACCTGATTTATTGCTAATGATTTATGTTAGACTTCAAAGGTGGTACAATATTAATATTACTGTATTTAGTTAATTTTATAGTTACTTTATTTTCCGCTAGGGGGCAGCACCTCCTGGACCGCCTTTTATAGACGCATTTTTGCAGACATAAAACCTAGCGCATTCGATTACTGACGTCAAAAACGTCTGTATGCAAATTTTCATCAAAATCGTTAGAGCCGTTAGCGAGATCCCCGAAATAAATTTTTAAACAAATACAGTATACAAGAATTGCTCGTTTAATAAGATAAGATAGGATTCATTGTAGATACATTCAATACAATGTTGGTTCATCAGTCTAGGTCTAACCTAAAATCATTGTGTGTATGTTTAATTTATTTTACCTTTCTTAACGGCAAAATACCGTACGGCAAAAAATACCTTTCTTAACGGCAAAAAATAACGTACATACAATAATTTTAGGTTAGGCTTAGACTTAAAATTACTTTATAGGCCTAAATTATAATTTCAGAGCTTGACGATATAATATCTGAACTACGCCGGACGGAACCGATCGTCTGGGTCGGCTCTAGCTGTCGGCCATGTTGCTGACTATCCATAACACCAATGTTAAATTAAAATCCAAATTTTTCCTTTATTTTTTATCGGATAATTATGAAAGATATGTCATTTTAAAGCTATGGCCAATATGCATGCAAATGACTTTTTAAAAGCTAAGAAAAACATTTTGTTTAGTATTTATTAACAATGTAAAACATTAATTTTTAATATTTTTTATGTTGCCACTATTAATTATAGCGAAAAAACTACCAAGCCATTCGAATGAAGAATTTCGTCCCCAACAGTTTGGCATTTTCTTTAAAACGCTATTTGAACAATTGCGGGTTTTAAATGGATTTAGGCTGATCAATGTCCGTACCGCCGCTATAGGGTGATTTAAAATTTTTTTTTTATGTTGTAACTATTAATTATAGTGAAAAATTACCAAGCCATTCGGATGAAGAATTTTGTCCCCAAGATTTTGGTATTTTTTAAAAAACGCTATTTGAATAATTGCGGGTTTTAAATGGATTTAGGATGAGCAATGTCCGCGTAACCTAGCGCCGCTATAGGGAGTCGCAGGTTGCTTTCTGTTTTACTAGAGCCGACCCTTAATTTAAATTGATGAACCAAAACACATGTTTCTTGAACGTATTTACATTCATTGCCATAGCAACCAATTAATTTGATAACGCTTTTTCGTTACTCGTATTTTATATTTGTCATTGCCATAACAACCAATGAATAACACTTTTTTTCGTTACGCATTACATTTTCTATTTGTTACTCCTACCGCAACCCGCGTTAAGGAACTTCGTTCCAATAAAAAAAACGTATTTTACGAGATCATAAGAAATTGTAAGTGTAGCCTACGAAAATAAGTTTGTTTAAAGAAACACACAAATTCAATAAATACGTGCACGCTTTGTGCAATCGTTAATCCCAAAGTAGGCTACAATAGACTATGACTATCATTATAATATTCAGACGTCAAACTTAATTGTTCCAGTGGTTTGTTTATCAGTAGGAGGGGAAAGTCTCTCTCTCTCACTTCCTCACGTATGTTTTACTTTTACAGCCGTCATTGCACGAGTTGTGATGCGTTAATTCATTTCTACTACATACTACATAAATAATTCAACACGCAGCTGAACCCAAGGGCGGATACAGGATTCCATTTTGGGAGGGGTCATAAGAAATCGAAAACAACATTACCAAGAATTTAAGAACAACGGGTCTGGGGAATTAAAAATATGTATAAACTCTATGGAATAGTTTTTTTTAAATGTATTTCTAGACCATAAATATTTTCTTGAAAGAGCAAGAGTTTCTTGCAGATTAAAGAATAAAATAATCCCTAATTATTAAAGAGTTAACAGAAACGGTACTAAAATCATAACTCCACAACCCGATCATTATATCCACTTTGTTTCACTAAATTGTAAACATCGTAACACAAGCCTCACTTATTGAAGTCATACAACTCCATACAGCGGCGCGCTCCGTAAAACAAGTAGCCCAACCATTTTTTATTGTTATTGAATTTCTGAAAGCGACATTCACAGTGGCTTTAAGGGTAGCATATATGTGTATAACATACACAATTATCAGGCAAGGAAATTTTTGCCCATTTTTTATAAACAAAAATAACAATTTGAAATTTTTGGGTTGTTCGTTGATTTTATGCAAGGATCACAACAATTCCAACGAAACATTTGTAGAGAATTAAAAAACCAACAAAATGGTTTTTGAAAACCTCGATCGAACCATTTTTCACTGAAAAAAGTTGGAAAACGCTTAAAAATTATTATTTTTCAAAAGTTTATATACTGAATATAACTACTATATATCTTTTAACACACACCCCATCAATTCGTAACACTTTGTTAATTTACAATATTTAGGGCCGATCTTTTGGAAAATTATTGTTTGGTATGTGTAGGGGAGAGCGGGGCTGTGCCGTACACTTAAGCAATTATCGTTATTGCTCAGCTGATATTGGGTTTAAAACTATAACAAAATAAGCAACAGGTAATTTGGACCATTGGCTACCACTTGCACTCCAAAAAAATTTAATTATTTCACTGTTTATAATTTTAAATTTAAATAGTAAAATAAGTGACACTGTACGGAATTGCCCCGGGGGTCGGGGCAATTCCGTACAGTGAAAGGGGCTATACCATACAGTTAGTTAAACATTCACATGATTATGGAAACAAATAAAAGTAATGCAATGAATTATTGCACACAACACCTTTTATTACTTATTAAGAGTTCTATAGTATAACTTCAAGTATTTAGCTCAACTGAAGTGATCCACCCGTTGTGACTACAATGGTAAATTGCACTTAGTGGTCCACCTTTTACCAAATTAGGGCTCATTCTCTGCCGAGGAAATATAAACATTGCTGGGATGTATTCACCTGCAGCACTCATTGCACAGCCCACAGTAATATTTTCCCCTCGTTTCCAGCTCGTAGCAGCACCCACTTGCTTAATTCCCTTCGGTCCTAAAATTTCCCCTGGTTTTTGAACCGTGGAGATCCCTGTTTCATCAAAATTGTATATTTTTAAGGCATCAAACTTGTGTTTGTCCATTTCAGATGTAAGGTTAGAGAAAAAAAGATCCACTTCTTGTTTATTGAAAGCAGTAATTCTGTTCATACTTGTTGCTTCTGGTTTCCGAACGCTGATTCTTGGGTTCCGTTTCAAAAAGCCATGAAGCCAATCTTGCCCTGCTAATTTAGCTGTCTTTTTAAATTTGTTTGGAATTCCATTTTTCTCTGCATATTCAAAAACCAGACGGCGGAGCTCAACCGATGAAATACCATAAAATACTTTAGCTAGAAGTAACATTTGTTCAGCAATTTCATTTTCCTGCACGTCTGTGAATACAGGCTTATGACCTAAAACTATCTTTTGTGATTTACCGCTCTTAATTCTGTCACTCAACGTCATTACTGGTACGTTGTAAGCCCTGGCAGCTTCTCTTATTTTTTTAGTGTTATTTATGACATCATCAATAGCCGACTTCATTCCTTCTTCCGTCCATTGGGCTCTGTTGGTTTTTCTTTGGTATTTTCGGACCATCTGAGAAAAAAAATAAGTAATTAATTTCCTTATTCAGAAATTGTGTTGGGTTTTCATCTATGAAACAGAACGATTAGGTTCATAGCATGTGTTAAAACCAGAATTGTTTCATATTTTGCTTAGGTGCACACGTTAAATTAAGAAAAAAAATTGGTACTTACACTATGCACTCGTAAGAAAAATAAGCTTCAAATGGTTTCTGACACATGTTGTAAAACCAATCGTTCGTTTCCCACCACAAAAAATCAACAGGCGATAGTAAGTTATTTCAACTAATATGTGTATTTCGAAAAAAAGCTTGAATGAATGGCGAGAGTATAAAATTGTAATATTAGTGATATTTCCTTCATAAATTATAGCCTATTAATGATGTCATAACAAACCATTAGGGGCTAAACCGTACATTGAAGGGGCTCTACCGTACACCTCTGTACGGTTTAGCCCCTTCCTGTACTTCGTGACAATTTTGTAACATAACCTTTGTCGTAGCGGAGCTACTCATATTTCACAATAATTAGCTTCGTGAGATATCCCCGGCAATAATATGCTCGTTCCAGCGGAAAAGAGAATCAGTAACTTCGTTAAACATCTCGGCCCTAAAAAGGGCCTGTTTCAGTCAGCGTTCTGCGATTTTCCCGTAAATGCCTTTTACGGGAAAACTCGCCTTAACTTCCTCGGAGCTTCACTCCACATGTCCCCGGCCGATATAACATCTGTCTGGCGAACATAGGCTTGTTCGACCGCCAAGGACACGTCGATATCGGTCGGCCACTTCAATAATCTTCGTTTACTTTCCTCGGGAGCTGAGACCTCATCTTCCGAGAAAGTCACTTAGTTATTTTCCCCAACTTCTTTGGCCCTCATAAGGACCTTTCGAGCAACGCACAGCAGCTGTCTGGGAAACGTCCACACGTTCTCCCGCCAAGGACTCTACGTCAACAATCGAATGGTTCCTTAACTTCTACCGTTTAACTTTTCCCCGAAGATGAGACCCTTTCACTAGTAACCAGGTGGCTCGAGTCATCCACTATTTAAAGCCAAACAAAGCCCCTGGTATAGACTCCATAGGCAACTCGGCACTTAAAAACATCCCTTCAAAAATGGTAGTCCACCTAACCAACTTATTCAACGGTATCATGCGAACCGGCCACTTCCCCACTTCATGGAAAGGGGCTAAGGCCATCATGATCAAAAAGCCGAATAAATCGCCCCTATTCCCGCAAAACTTCCGACCCATCTCACTTTTGCCTGGTCTCTCGAAAGTCTTCGAAAGACTAGTCAATGCACAACTCGTCGAACACCTCAAAGATGTCATCAGGCCCGAGCAGTTTGGTTTTCGCAGCGAGCACTCCACAACCCTACAACTCGTTAGAGTTATCAACGCTCTCGCTGATGGTTTTAACAAAAACCTTCACACCATAGCTGTATTCCTGGATATCAGCAAAGCCTTCGACAAGGTTTGGCACGATGGGCTCTTGTACAAGCTAGCCCATAGTCCAATCCCTCCATGCTATGTTCACCTAATTAAATCGTACCTCGACAACAGATGGTTCCAGGTTTCCGTCGAAGGTACACTATCAACTCCAAGGCCTATCGAAGCCGGAGTTCCCCAAGGCTCAGTCCTTGGCCCGTTACTGTACCTTCTGTACACTAACGACATCCCTGTTCACCACCCAGTGACCCTACGTCTTTTCGCTGACGATTCCATGTTCTACTATACATCCGCCAGTGTGCACTTCGGCACAAAAATCATCCAACGTCAGCTGGATCTACTCGAACCCTGGCTTCGAAAGTGGAGAATTGCTGTTAACACAGACAAAACAGAAGCCATACGTTTCACTTATGCGAAAACAACGCCTAAAACCACTCTTCACCTTAACAAATCTCCCATAGCATGGACAAATAAAGTAAAATACCTAGGTGTCACCCTAGACCGAAGGCTAACTCTAAATCATCATGTGAGACTAGTCATTGGAAAAGCAATTGGAGCTCGCTCCAAACTTTATCCCGTGATTAGCCACAAAAGCTCACTCCCCCTCTCCATCAGACTGGCAATGTACAAAATATATCTTCGCCCCATTCTCACCTACGCCGCCCCAGCTTGGTATTCTCTACTTAGCACCGACGCAAGGAAGAAGCTGGCTTCCTTCCAAAACAATACATTTCGAATGTTAACCAACTCACCTTGGTTCGTTCGAAATACAACCATTACCCAAGGTCTGAAATCCGAGACTATCCATGACTTCGTCATCAAGCTAACACAAAAGTTAGCCGATCGAGCAGAATGCTCGAAACACACACACCTGTCTGAAATCGTGACAGATCCCGCTCCACCTCAAGAACGCAGGAACAGACCACTGCGCCTTGTGCACGACCCACCATAAATTGACTGAATTTTTGAGTCATTTCTAAACGCATAAAAATCCAAGCTCGTCCCCAAACACACACTTAATTCAGTCAAATACCACAATAAAGTCACTAATATCACATACTACTGCAAACGTCCTAAACGGAAGCAGTCAATAATAACTCGAGAGCTCGCTCTCTCGCCAAAACCAAGGTCCAAATCACCAGATCCAGCCTGGACACCGGACTAGTAACACCATCAACCAACACCAACCTGGACTCATCAAAAAGTGGAAGTCAGCCGAATTGTACCAACGCCAAAAGTGGAAAGAGCCATAAGTCCTCAGCCGAGGCACCGCACGCAGAGCATATAGCAAGAGGGAAGCTAAGTGAGGAAGTGTTGCCGACTCGTCAGGATAAATTGCTTCAATAAATGTTATTATGTTCTAATTCAATTACTGGTTCTTAATTCAAATACCATCGCTACAACATCAGCGCAACCGGACAGCAGACACTAAGAAGACCCGTTCGCGGAAAAGAGGCTAGTCCGGCTAGAACCTCCGCCGTAGCTCCGGCTACGTGACACCCGATACAGATCTACGCTCTTCAAGCTTTACACTGTCCTTCTCAGGGCCGCTTCGAACAAGGTAGTCTCACCGATCCAAGACATTGCAGTCGTCTTGGTGAACGGGTAGTGCTTCTCGGCGCTATTCAGGGCTACTGCGTTCTTAACTTCACAACGCTACGAACAACGCAACGAAACTTCGCATCGCAACGACAGCGCAGCGCTACGACTCGTCACAGGCTTCACCTGCAATTGCAAGCCCCTCAGGCACAAGCGTTAGCGAGGCTTCACCTCACCGCCCTTCAGGCTACATTCTGTCGAGGCTTCACCTCACGCCCTTCAGGCCACATTTTCGGCCCTTATCATGGCCGAGACAAATTAGAAACTTGTGTCGCAAATTTGAGCTAGGTTTTTTTTGTTAAATTAAAATCCCCGGAGCGACAACACCTTGAAACCCGTCACTTAATTAATCATCAATAGTGATCAAAAGATAGCTTAAGAACTGTACTTTCTTATGGCATGATAGTTACTAATTTATAAGTAAAGGTTTTCCACTTACCTCTTATTTAGCTTTGTTCCAAAATTATAAGAAAACACACAAAAATAAGTTTTTTCACAGTATCACTGACACACGTGCACTCAGCGAAACGAACTCAACCCTGCACGTTGTACAGTCTGCCGCTAGGTTGCACCACCGATCGGAATTATCTAGCTTCAAATCTTCATCTTAAAATGGGGTGTACGGTTTAGCCTCGCTGTACGGTTTAACCCCGCTCTCCCCTACTTCAGATAGGCGGAAGATGAAATTTGTCGCATTAATAGTTTTTGCACAATTAATTGCAGTATAAACAATTTAGGCTATTATCTTGCTTAATGCGGAGGAGAAAAGAACGAGAATGCCCGCATCAGGCTGCTGTTTTCGGCACTACCGCCTATTGGCAAATTTATTATGGCAAATTCGCGCTATGTTCTGAAGCATTTTTATTATACTTTATCAACCTTATTAAAAAAATCGCAAGTATACGAATTGTAGATTTTAATGTCTACTTTCAGAATCCGTTTGGTAAATTTAAATCGGGCCACTCAGGTTAATTGGGAGCAATATGCAAAATAATGGCTTACATTGTTTATACTGCAATTGTGCAAAAACTATTAATGCGACATATTTCATCTTCTTCCTGTTTGAAGAAAACATAATAAACAATCGTTTTCTGAAAAATATGCTATTAATACTGTAAATTAACAAAGATATGAATTTTTTTTAAATTTTGTTTTTAAGCGTTTTTCCGACTTTTTTCATTCAGGGTCTATAAAAAACTATTTGTAGGTTTTTTGGAAGTATCGTTATTCATTCATAATTTTTTATAATATTAACTATTTATTGTAATTTTTGTTTATACAAAATGCGCAAAAGCTCCTTCCCTGATAGTTTTTGTTGTGCTACCCTTAAAGTCACTGTTGATGTCGCTTGCTGTTAAATTCAAGAACAAAATTAGACTTCTTTTTGCTCTATTGGCTGGGCTAAATGCGCTAAGACAATCGGTGCAATGGTACATATTTTACAGACAAGACCTATAGCTGTAGCCCATGAACAGTAAATCAGGTTTTCCTTATATCAAACGATAATATAGAATTTACACTAAAATCCGTATAAACATCAATGTACAAGTATATCGATTTGTACTAGACATATCGATTATAAAATATGCTTGCTCGTTGGTTGAAAAACTGTCAAATCTTTAAGGTAATGCCACACCAACATCCGCCTCTACCGCCGAGGGACGGTAGCGCGCGGACGTTTTACCACAAGCCAGTCCACACCAAAAGTACCGCGCCCGCCCGGGAGTTTTGAGGTGGGAGTGGTCAAGCTCATCTCGGCGACAACAGCGTTGTCACTTCGAATCTCGGCCACTGCTAGTAGTGAACAAGATGTCGTCCGATGTACCTTGGTGCAACCGCGACTTCCTAAGAAATAGTGTTCCGTGGGTGGAAGACGATTCTAGTAGTGACGAGGAACTGATACTCAAGTTTAAACTGAAGCGCATGATTTCCGTGGTGTTAAAACTAAGCATGAGTTTAGTTTGTTTGTATTTACTTTCTTTTTCTAGAATGTGGGCAATTTCCTCCCACTCCTTATCCTTCCGTGTAGCGTCTTTGTAGAGTTCACTTCTACTGTCCCACAACATCGGCCTTTTCCGAACTTCTTCATTAAGTTGTTCCATGATGGCAACAAGAAAAACAATAAAACACAACGTCAAATAAGGATCACAGTCGCGACGTAGTGGTGGTGGCGCGACAAGGGAGATGGCGATGGCCTTGGCCGTTCGAGGCGCACCCCTGCGCATGCGCAAGACCACACTCCCGCCTCGGTAGTTTAAAAAAATCGCTCAGCAAGGGGTAGTGGCGGACACTACCGTGCGCCCGCGGGCGCGCGGCTGCTCTGTGTGACCTGTTCCATTTGTTAACACGGTGAGCGATTTTTCAAACTTCACGTCCGCCGCGGGAGCGAGCTCGGTGTGGCATGGCCTTAAGGGTTTACAGAAAACTTCATATCTAAAAAAATATAAGAGTGTAGAATGATTGGAAAATAATGTTAGAAAGTTAAAATCTTGAACAATCCAAAGGTGACCTTATATTCTTTTCAAAACAAGTCTGTTTAACGATTATGAGCCTTAGAAAAGTGAAAAGTATTGTGTCTTTTCTTTTTGTTTCTCGCGCGGCGTCATCTTTTTAGACAACTACAATTACAAACGATGATTACAAAATATGTAAATAAACGTTTTAGAACAAATTTGTAAGTACAAAAATTAATGTTTAAAACATTTTCTTTCCAATCGTTTTTGTTTTATTGAGATTGGATGATTTATAGTGGATGAAATATTCGACACAATCAGACGATACAATAATGCTGCCTGCCACTTACTCGGCGGGCTTTGGCGCTTGAAGGGTTAAATCAAACATATAAATCAAGCCTTAAAAATTTGGGGGGGGGGGGGGGTCATGACCCCCATGACCCTCCCCCTGTATCCGCGCCTGGCTGAACCGCTGACGAGAGTTGAGCGAATTTTCAAAATTAAGTCAATTTTAGATTTAAGCAAGAACAAACCAATATTTATAACCAATAAATTATACTTTTAAGTAAAGGTTCTATTACACATCACATCGATGGACCATCGCATCGACCCGTTCTTATTATTTAATAAATATTAGAGGATCTATGGTCATGGTCCATCTATATGATGTGCAAACTGTTCAATAGAATCTACACTTTGAAAGTTTTTAAAAATAAAAGTAAAGGTTCTATTACACATCATATCGATGGACCATCGACCAGTTCTTATTTAATAAGTATTAGAGGGTCGATGGTCCATCGATATGATGTGTAATAGAGGCACTAATTTCATTTTAAAACTATATAAGATATAGGCTTTATTACAACACATCATTTTGATGGAGCATCGGTCCTTTCATAATGTTTTTCACGAACTGTTCGATTAAAAATCCCGCTTCGCAAATATTTTAGAGCCGCTCCCTGACCTTTACGGTATTCTGAAGGTGATGTCTGTTGTCTTCTATGTTCCGGTCTAACTTGAAAATTAATTAATAGATTGAGCTAAATCTTCAAAACAAAGTTGTTAATACCAATGAATACAGAATACTTTGGTATTTATTATACTAAATACTTGGTATACCAAAGTATTCTGTATTCATTGTTAATACTTAGGTTCCAGATACCGGATAAGCATATTTGTGTTTAAAAAATCCCTAATTTTACGAACAACCCACGTGACTATAAAGTTTAAACTATTATTCTTATGGATCTTGATTTCTTTATTGTTACCATGGTAACATCGGAGTTTTAAGTTAGTAGGCCTACACTATCAGCAAAAAAAAGCAACTTAGCGTTTCATTCAGTTTAAACACAAATAAACTCAGCTTTTAAGGGTCTGCTGTAGTGGCGGCCACCTTGGATTTGTATCCCATAAGAGCAATGTTAAATTTCAAACCATTTATTTCGTTTATTTTTTGTCATAAAATTGTTTACAAGGTCTCATTTTAAGCACAATCACAATACGTATCCGTTTTGCATTTTACATTCTTAAAAAAATGCTTTTGATTTGTTATGTAATTGACATTTTGTAAGTACAAAGTTTGAATTTTTTTCCTATCACAATAAAAAATTAATACCGGTAATGAAAAATAATTTGCAAGCCGGATCCGAAATTCTATAAAGAATATTCAGTTTTTTTTTCAACACTCAATTACAAAAGATAGACTTTTAAATGGTTTGAAATGAGGCAATGTCAAAGCGTTCAGCTGCAAGAAATTGCACTGTTTAAATAGGGATATAAAGAGAAGCGTTTGCGTTTCCGGTTGCTTTCTAATTTACTGGAGCAGACCCTTAAGTTAATTTTTAAGAGTTTATTAGGCCTCGGCTACGATACAAGCGGTGAGCGGGGGGGGGGGGGGGGGGGTGTTACTAGCAAGTGCAAGCAGCGTTGCCTGAGCGGCGGATGTGGCTACGATAGATACAAGCGGCAACATTCCCACAGTCAACGAGATGACGTCACACGAGGAGTTAGTGCTGACGGAAATACTTAGTGAGAGACCAGTATTTATAGGAAAATCACAATATAGGATTACTATATCTTTAACCGTAGACTTAAGTGATATTTACTTTTGTCCAGAAATTCGAGTGTAACCCTGGTAGAGAGTATTTAAAAAATATATACTTCCTGTGAAAATAACAATGTTAAACAGTTCCACAACAGAAAGTTTAAATCCTTTATGAGGTTTAAAAAATAAATAAACTCTTGAACAGAATGCCAAATTCCAAAATTATAACCGCAAAATTTAGAATCTTTTTTGTTTACAGTCGGATTTTCTTGAAATTTGGATTTTAACATAAATTTAGGTGTAACCCGGGGAGGGAGTTATTCTAAAATATATGCTTCCTGTGAAAATAACAATCGTAAGTAGTTCCATAACAGAAAGTTTTAATCCATTGGTGTTGCTTAATCCATAATTCATGGTGTTTTTAAAGAATAAATAAACCCTTAAACCGAATACAAAATTCCGAAAGTATACTCGCAAAAATTAGCATCTTTTTTGTTTACCGTTTGATTTTCTTGAAATTTTGTATATAAGTGTTCGCCTGGTCCGTTAGTAAGCCATGAACGTATACGTATAAAAAATACTTAATTTTGCCTTTGTAACCAATGTCATATGTTTGTTGAAAGTAATAAATATAGTTTAAAAAACTAAAAAACACGCTTTTAGAGCATATTAAACTAAAAAGTTAAAAATAATTTTTCAAATAAGCTTAAAACAATAATAAACGATAAATACTAGCATTATTGGAAAAAAAGCGTTGGGCGCTCGATGTACGAGAAATATGGACAAAGCGCAACACGCTTTTTTTACAATAATGCTAGTATTTATCGTTTATTATTGTTTTAAGCTTATTTGAAAAATTATTTTTAACTTTTTAGTTTGATATGCTCTAAAAGCGTGTTTTTTAGTTTTTTTAAACTATATTTATTTTTCACTTTTTAGTTCGATGTATTATTAAAAGCGTGTTTTTTAGTTTTTTTAAACTATGTTTATTTTTTAATTTTTAGTTCGATTAATTATTGAAAAAAAAATTTGTACCTTCGATAGTGTATATTAACGTTGTTACGGTTCGTAACAAAAAGTTTCGGCCGTGGACGGGATTAGAACCCACGATCGGGAGTCTGGGGATTGAAGTCAGCGACGACCCGCGCCTTAGACCGCTCGGCCAACGTTTGAACTTGTTTAAGAGAGATATACTAACAGTAATAAGCCACTGGCTTTTAAACCAAAGGAGAGTTACTTACAAACAAACATACAAGTGAAGCTAATATAAGCGTGTTAAAAAGAAACCCTTGAGCGTCGGGCGGCAGTCGAAAAATTATCTAACTGATTTGATCATGAGCGGCACCCTGCGGCGAGCGTTATGCCAACGCACATCCGCCGCTTGCATCGTAGCCAGCCAACCGTGTTTAACAAGGAAACTCCATCAGTTAGGTAATTTTCGCGCGCCGCTTGCACCTGCTACTGCCGCCTGCCGCCCACCGCTTGTATCGTAGCCAAGGCTTTATTGTAGCCTAGCTTGGTGGCGAAATGCATCGAAGGCATCAGCAGTGTAACATTTACAAATTCTCATAAAATGTAAATAAAAGAAGAAAGTTATGTTATTGGTGTGAAACTGTTCAGGAAATTCCAATCTTTAAATAAAAACAAGTTTTTTATTTGTTAAATTGCTTTATAACTTCCCTTATCTGTAATTAGTGTTTTTTTAAACAAATTGTCAAAATTGTTTTCCAAATATTACATTTTATTGCAAACGGTAAATTTTATTCTCTTTTGTGAAAAACATTTTTTATTTAAAACTTATTTTTATAGATAGTATGAATAGTTTTTGGACGCCATTTTCCAAGATGGCGGCCGTAGAAAAGGTTTATTAGCGAGTACTTTTAGTACGTTATTACAGTACGGTAGCTAAATAGAACATACATGCCAAATTCCTAGCTTATAAGAGTTTTTTTTAGGCAGTAGGATAATTTTGATTTAAAATGACTACACTAAGTTTATTACCACTACATATGACGCGTTTCGACTATCTGTCAGACATTTTCAAATTTATACATAAATAAACGGTATCAGGAAACTGACACATACTTTCTCCCTCATTATAGGAACTTAAAAGTATAATAATTCAAAATACAAATTTTTTTATTTTTTAGAGTAATTTTCCCATAAAATAACGGAAAAACCAACTTTTCTCAAAAACGGCTCGAACGATTTTGATTAAAATGCTATAGTTTATAGTACTTTAGGTCCCTAATAAACTATAAAATTTTCCGTTATTTTAAGGGTTTTTATGAGAAAATTACCCTTAAAAATCAAAAATGAAAAAACGCCTGGAGATACCGTGGATTAGTACCTCCATACCAAATTTCATCAAAATCGGACGACTGCTTTAGGCTCTAGGTCTGATAACATCCACACACATACACACACACCCCCACACACACACACACACACACACACACACACACACACGCACA
>JAGFPH010000239.1:222089-237287 GCA_018207615.1 Philaenus spumarius | reverse complement strand
TAAAAACAAGATTTAAGGAACATATTAGATCTTATAAATATGAAAAAAGAGATTCAAATTACGCAACACACTTATTAAATGAGGGTCATATGCCATATGAAATGAAAGAATCAATGAAGCTCTTACACCAAAGTAACAAAGGAAGACGGTTAAATATAATGGAAAACATGGAAATTTTCAAACTAAAAATGAACGGAGAAAATATTATTAATGAACAAATTAACAGTCAATCAGAAATAACTTTCCAAACTCTAAAATTGTTGAAAATATAAAAAATTACATAACATATTACATAACGTGTTGCATAACAGATTACATAATAGATTACATAACAGATTGCATAACAGATTACATAACAGATTACATAACAGATTACATAATAGATTACATAAGAAGCAGCACCAGTAGTAGGAAAAGAGGGGTGGCTAACTATATCTAGACGATTCCATAACGGATGAATCCAGTACTGAAATAGGTCTCGATAATGGAGGAACTCCGAAACGCGTCGACAAACTTTAGTGAAAGTGTTACGTTAGGATTGGCAGAAAATTGTACTAAAACTTATTTCATGGATCCTAGCAGATATAATTTGTATAATAAATACATTGTACTTTTATCAACTTAAAAACAACAAAAATTCCAATTTTGGTCCAATAACCTGTTCTGGATATTTTATTCGATTACTGGCTGTATCTCTGCTGCTACAGTAACTCAGTAACTTCTCTGGGAATGTAACAAAAAATATTCCTTCACACAACCTATTGTCACTTTTATGAACTATCTGCACAGTATCTCTGTTCTACTGTGCATTAAGAAAGTACAATTGTATAGTTTTTGTGTTGTGTGGGAAACCTTCTGCAAAATATGAATATGCAATCAAATCCAACTGATTTAATAACTTCACATCACATGTTCATAAAATATAAATAAAAAAAAATAAATGTGTGCGGAAGATCATCACGCCTTTTCTTCAATTCTTTTACCAGCCAGGCAACATACCACACATAATTTTAATCTTTCCATTATCGTTTATTATTAGATTGTATTTTATACAAATATTTACTGCTTCCATACGTTTAATGTTATTATAATAAAGGTGTAGAATTAATTATTTCATTTCATTTAATTTATTTATCTTGTAGACAATACAATTGCACAAGATACGTCGCAGAACTGTATTTGTGTTGGCACCAAATAAAGAACTTATTTACATAATTTAAATAACATAAAATAGACACTTAGATAAAATAGACAGATTAAAAATAGACACTTAGATCAAATAGATAGATTTAAAATATCAAGGTCACGGCAATGAAGGAAGCAGTCTCACATAAAATTGTATTTTGCATACCGTACTAAATAAATAACTTTTAATTCAAATTTATAAAATGACTTCTACAGAAGTGTGATTATGACTGCTTCAATAAGTCATGTATTACTCCACAAAATCCTGGTGCATAAACTCATCCACAGAATAAAACGATCCAGACAACAGAAGTTGTCTAAGGCAGTTTTTAAAAGACTTAGAATTTTGTAATTTTTTTATTTTGTCTGGGAGTTTATTAAAAAATCTAGCACCTGGTTGTGAAGGAAGTTTTATAACATCAATTAATTATATAATTACAATAATTAATTATAACATCAAAACTAAGATGTTAAACATAGGTAGTTAAATGTCCATTCATTGTAAATACATTCAATAAACTTAAAATGTTGATTCATCAGTCTAGGCCTAACCAAAAATTATTGTGTGTATGTTCAATTTATTTTACCTGTCTTAACGGCAGCATACGTACAATAATTTTAGGTTAGGCCTAGACTTAAAATTACTTCCTAGGCCTAACCTAAAATTATTGTATGTTGCCGCTAAGGCAGGTAAAATAAATTAAATATATTCCTACACACAATAATTTATTTTACGTTAGGTCCAGACTGATGAACGAACATTTTATGTTTATTGACTGTACTTCAGCGCTTGACGATAAATATCTGAACTATACCAGACGGAACCAATCGTCTCTTAATTAATTTAAATTGATGAACCAAAAACATGTTTCTTGAATGTACTTACATACATTGCCAAAGCAACCAATTTGGGAACGCTTTTTCGTTACTCGTATTTTATATTTGTCATTGCCATAGCAACCAATGAATAACACTATTTTTCGTTACGCATTACATTTTCTATTTATTTGTTAACTCCTACTGCAACCCGCAGTGATAAAATCTATACTGCATCTGGACTGTCATGCATGCATGATTTTAAGATGATATTGTAAGAGTGTTTTAGCTTAACTGTTGGACAATTTTCTACAGCAACTTTGCATTTTCTAGCTGGAGCTAAAATTCTTGCAAGTTACAAAACTTCATTTTGATGTTGTATTAGAATGTAATGGCACTTGACAGCATAAGGAGGGGGAAAACAAGGATTGACTAAGTCGAAGAAGAGGCTGTTAGAAGGATTTAGGCCGACTACTACAGTTTTAAAAAACATTTACTATTACTAGTTTGCCAATTGATTGTGCTCATAACATTACCCACACTATTAACATCTTCATCTATACTAATATTATAAAGAGGTAAAATTTGTTTGAATGTAGGGGATAATCTCTGGAACTACTGAACGGATTGAAAAAATAGTTTTACTAATAAAAAGCTTCACTATCCCTGAGGAACATAGACTATAATTAATTTTGATAAAAACATTTTTTATTTCAATATTTGTAAATTTAGTCGGAAAAATTCTTAGATTAGGCCTAGACTGATGAATTACCATAGCAACCAATTGAATAAAATAACAGATAAAACAACTGTTTGCGCTAATATTTCCATTAACACCTGATTTCACACTTTGAAGTAACTATTTGTATTTCTAACTTTTAGGTTAGGTTTTTATTAAACCGTAGACCTGAGCCTTGCTGGTTCTTTTAACACTAGAACCGGCGGCATTAACAAAAAAGGATTTTTGACGTGTGCAAGCATTTTTTCAAAAATTTGCCAAAAATAGTAAATGAACCCCAATACAAAAGTGTTCCATAGTTTTTTTGTAGAGAAGGGTTTAAATCTATATATATATAAAATTCAATGTATGTCTGTTTGTCCTTTATGCGTTACCAAACCGTCCATCCGATTGCTTTGAAATTTTGCATAGTAACACAGGTTAACCCTGGGAAGGTTTTAGGCCATTTACCAAAGTCCTAGGACATTAGGGTTACGCCCCAGTGGCCCTCAAAGTTTCAATGTTAATCTTATGGAAGGTCAATCTTAAGGAAGAAGAAGAAATATTTCTTTTGATTTTATCAGAAACAGCTGTTCGTATGAAAAGCTTAAAACAGCTGATTTTGATCAACAACTGATTTGGATCAAAAACTGAATATAATTTTAGGTTAGGTAAATCAAGCAATGAGCAAAATCCCATTATAATTTACATCGGCCCTCAGGGATACGAATTACAGTCTTTCAAAGTTTCAAATTAAGCAATAGCGAAACATTGCCGGGTCAGCTAGTAATTTATATATGAAAGTAAAAAAATTATAGATGTAAAATTTACAAAGTTATTAGCTCAAGAAACAAAAAATGTTCAGTTACGAAAAATAAAAGTTCAACTTTAGGTCTACATAAAAAGTAGTAAACATTTTTTGTAATTTTTCCATAAATGTAAAAAAGTTTCGTTTAACATTTTCAAATTTCTTATTTTATAAACACGAGTTTTTATGTTCCTACTAAAAGACTGCTATCAAAAGTAGTATGCCAAGTTTGAAACTTAGTTTACTAATATATGCTTTGCCCAAAAATGAAATATTATTATATCAAAGTGTAGAGAATAAATCAAAGAATTGAATTGTATACTTGCAAATTGTTATTTCATAAAAGTATTTGAGTTAGCTTTACTTGAATCACAAAATGAGCTGAAACAAATGAAACCTCGTGCGGACAAAGGAAATTCAAAAAAACTACCGTTAAAACAGCCGTGTTTTGCGAACTCAAGCGGTAGTACGAATTCTGCACAAGTCTGTACTTTTAACTGCTGTTTGAATGAAATCTAAAAAGTTAAATATAGTTTGCTTTACACCAAATGAAAGATTGAACTTTGGTCTACAAATAGATATAAAAATGTCTATTGAAATAATTCGAATTATAAAAGACATCTCGAACGCAAAACGTGCTGTTTTATTGGTTGAAATCTGCTCAATTGCAAAGGTTTAAAGACAATTCCACATCTTTGGAACTATGAACATGACTTTTGATTTGATGGCAGATTTAGAAAGTTAAAATCTTAACGAATCCAAAGGTATCTCTACATTATTGTAAAAGTATCCCGGTCGAGCGTAATTCAGCTTTAGAAAAGTGACAAAATAGAGCATAATTGCTTTGTATTTCACGCGCGGCAAAACGTTTACAGAAAACTAACATTTTAAAACGATGATTACATATGTAAATATACGTTTTAGAAAGAAATGTTAAATACAAAAACGAATGTTTGAAACATTACCTTTCCAATGGTGTTTATCTTTTTGAGATTGGAAGATATTTAGTGGGTCAAATATTCAATACAATCACGCGTTACAAATGTGTTGTCATGCCGGTTCCAGGGTTAACCTTTATTATAACTGCTGTTATAAAATAAAGCGAAATATATTGATTTGAACATTTAACATTATTTACCATCTTAGCTTTGGGGTTATTATTAATCCTACACCTGTTTTATTATAGAGAAAACATACCATGATTATAGAAGGTTACATCAAGGTTGGCGTGGGGAGCATGGTGGCTTCCCTAGTTATGCATAAAGTTACTTACAATATATACTAGGCCTACTTCCCGGGTTCAACAGTTGCAAGTTCACAAGAACTTCCATGCAACTGCGATGACACATCCCTGATTAGCTGATTTGCCACTATGCATCAAAACTCTAAAGGCACCACCGAATGCTATAATAATTTTTGCGCGATATCGCACCAGTGATGCAAATGCAAAGCTAAAATATACAGTTTAGTTGCTATCAAAATTATAAAAGTTCATTGATTCCATATGTTTTCTCTTAAAAAACATTGTTCGTATTTATTTTGTGTAGGCCAATTTAATAAATAAATAAATCATTGTACAATTTATATTATATTAATAACTCCCTATGAAACAAAATCACTAACTTACCACCTTAATTTAAATTCTTAAATGCAGAGAAAATGCAATAATTCTGGTTGAAAGTAGTTTCAACGATCACTTTCTGTGAATGCAATAAACTTATTTCAACCAGAATTATTGTTTTGACTCAGTTACGCTTGACTCACTGATAAAAATCGATACACCATTAGATTTGTCTTTAAATTGTCTACATTTTTTGTATCTTAACAGTTTTTCGTAAAATCCTTATTTCTTTTTAGATTTTTAACTTTGAAAAGTTTGAACCGCCTCCATCCTGAAACAGATAACTTAAGCAAAATAAAATTGTGCCCATTTGTGCAGACCAATGTGACAAACATGCAAGCTGAGTTTCATGAATTTATTTTAAACTGTTCATGAAGTAATATAATATATTTTTTAAACGCATACAGCAGATCAGGCCCGGATTAGCAACTATTTACGCCCGGCCTAGGCCAAAGTTCTAAATTACGCCCCGGTCTGGGGGTGTGGAATTTTTTTGAATATTTACTTCATGTTTTAGATCTTCTCTGGGGGCTATTTGGGCTATACCACAGTTTTATTTTTAGTCCTTTTGAATGCACTTTTAAGTATTTTCCCAGAAAAAAATGTATATCAATCACGCAATAACTACAGCAATTGAAATGCCAAAATCTATGAAAAGCCAATAATACTTGTAGGCCTAATTTGTAATAATCAGATATTGACTATTGACTGAAAAGAAATCATGTTGAAAAAATAAATTACACTACTGTACTAAATAAACATCACTGTCTATGTATTTATTAATGTCAAGCAAAATATGTAAATAGTTTTAAAATTTCTTCTTTCTGGCTTTGGACCAGGCAAATGATTGAATTGTGCTAATGAAATCCAATGTTTTTGTTCTCACACTCGATTAGAAAGTAAAACATGTTTTGTTTTCGCTGCGATCTGCACCCCTCACAAACCTCTGCACCCTAGGCCATGGCCTACTGTCCGTCCGGACTTTAGTTGGCACTACGGGAAAGGCTATGCTAATGCATTTCATATGAAGTTTCCGTACTACTACTCGCACTGCTGACATCGGCCGCTCTATGAATTCAGTGAGTTCACTGAAGATGATGATGTAATTTTGTAAATGGTATTAAATTTAAATAAAGCTAATAAAACTGTCTTTCCTCATGTGACACCAAGAAATGTATATACATTTGTTGTATAGGCTTCTATAACCTGAAAAGCAACTGAGAAGGACATAATAAATGAAGTAAGCAAGGATTTTTAAACTTTTTCGGTCGAGCAACTTTTTCAAGTGGGAAAGTTGTACAATAATAGAATTTAATTTTTGTAATTTGAATTTTTTACTTTCGTTGCTTAGTTTATGAAGTAGGAGCCGCAGAAGTAAAAAATTATTATCATTGTGTATTTGTAAGTGGCGCGGTGCCATCGCAGTGTAAAATTTAAACGCAATGTTTAACAGTTTTATCTTTTTTACACTAAAATGTGCACCACTGTATCGAAAAACACACCCTAAACCGTCGGAGAACAAACTAACACTGAACAATTAAATGGGACAGAAGAGGAATCTATTCCTTATCTGTTTACAGGAAACACCAGAGCATTGGGTTATTTCTGTTGTCACAACACTTAAATGCGCCAAAACTGTTCATTCATAACAAAAATAATATTTGTAGTCTTGGGTTTCTTTGTTTGTTTATGGTTACTGCAAAACAATCTTATAACATACTGTAGACTACATTCCTTTTTTTTAAATTTATTACACAGCCATAATTGTATTTTATCGACATTTATTACTTCTTAAATCATTTTTATATTATTATTTACAGTACTGAATATAAGTTGAAGACTACGTGGTAACTATAATTTGTGAACATCCTTTTTGACGCATCTGTGAGTAACGATAACGCCTTTGTTGACATGTAGACGCGTCGCGGCGACAGCCACAGTAGCATGTTGTCATAACGGGTAGTAGGCCCGCAACCGCCCATATGTCCTGTACTGCCAACTAAAGCCCGGACTCACAGTAGGTTGGCCTTATGGGTAATTCAAGCCTGCAGCAGATAAATTCTAAACTAAGAAAGATAGGATACAAGTTATATTATATTTGCTAGTTTTGCTGACTAACACGGTAAAGTTTGGTAAAATGGTTGTGAGACACTCTGTATATACACACACTTTGTCTGCTTTCTGCTGCAAGTCAGGCAGGCGGGGCAAGGTTCCTATTTAATCTTCACCACACCAAAACATCGTATGGCCAAGTTGCTGATACAATATTTTTGTGCCAGTTGATGAAAGACAGGTTACCTGAGTCTTGGCTGGCCACAAACAGTTGGTGGTTCTAATACTTTCTTTAGGTATTAATAATTATTATGGAATGCAAACTTTGTTAGCTTCATAGGATCATTCCATGTGAAATCACCAGAGGCCAAAACTTCTATATGTCGTGTCAGATCTATAAGATTTTTGTTATATTTCAGGTATAGGCCTACCAACTAAATAGCCTACATTACAAGTCTATTTTTTATTTGAGTAATTTTTTTAAAATCATTTTTGAAAATTGCGTAATTTGACAAAGTTTTGGATTTCCACAAATTTTCAAAAAACGGTATTAAAAACTACTCAAGTAAAAAAATAGATTTGTAATATATTTAGTTGGTATAGTAACTAATACACAAAAAATCATGTAAATCTGAGACATGCCGGTTCAAAATTTATTTTTCATTGAGTGATTTTATACGGAATGACCCCATACCCATTCATGCAACCTGTGCTAAGTATGTTAAACGTGTTAAGTGTGTTAAAATCGAGAAACTCGTTTGACAGAAGTGTGCTATTTAGAGTCGATAGCACACTCGACTTTATAGCATGGTCTTGGGTCTGCTAAACCAGTGTTAACGTGGTAAAACTCTTGGGGAAGATAATTTGAGATTTTCAGCTTGAATCAACAACAGGTTGTTTGTTATAATTGTGTTTTACCTGTTTCTTTGCGATGGAAAATAATAATAATTTCGAATCCATGAGAAGAATTTGGAAGAAATTGGGGAAACGATGGAGAAAGGAAAATAAACATTTTCTCCTACCTTTAATTTCCGAGAATCCGACGAAGTTTGACATACATTTTCGTGTTCAGAAAAGTACAGAGAACATTTCTGCGTATTTGATTTTGTTTGCACAAATATGTTTGCAAAAAGGAACCAAAAAGAGGCCTTAATCTTGTTATAAATATACAAAAATGTAATTCATACATTATTTATTAAGTAGGCTCTTTTAAGAACTAAAGAATATGGTAAGAAGGCGTATTCTAAACTTTTAGCCATTTAGCCTAGATCAAGAAAACACAAAATATATTTCCAAAAAATGCAGAAAATGAGGCCTAATTTTATCTAAAATATAATTCACAAATTATAAAGTGCGTAGGATATTACAGTTTCGGCGCAAATTTAATATTCAACACTCAGCTGACCTACGGCAACAGAAATGAAAGATTAATAAAAAAAATAGCCTAAAGTTAAGGATAACCTTATTTTAGCAAATAACACATTAGCACATTAACACAAGGGGTCCTTCACTCAAAATTCAAATAGCAATTTCACATGATAGCACATTAAGCATTTAGCACAGGTTGCATGAATCCCCCTATTATTATCCAAGCGATAACAACTAATCACACTAAACCATATTATACAAAGGTATTCATTACTTATGTTTTTCATTTCTTAATCTAATCTACTTAACAAAATTTGAAATCGGTCTTTATCAGTAAAATACCTATGATGTGATGACTCATTTGTTTGTTTACATTTTCATTATGTAGAATGGTGTGGGTTATATGGTACCTTTCGCTTCCAACCCGTCAGTTTATGACTAGCAAGAGGATTAGGCAGTTGTTTATTATTTTGATATTTAGGTGTATATAGTATATTATACAGTGGAACCTCAATAAATCGAATCCCACGGGGAACGGGGAAATTTCAAATAGTAAAGGATAGATTTATCAAGGTTCATCTTCCCCAATTTTCGATTTATAGAGGTTCAATACAGTGCAAGCAATAAATATCAGGAGAATTGATTGTCTTCTAAAATACAATGTTTTGTACATTTTGCATTAATATTAATTACAGTACTATATTGTAATGGCTAATAATGCAATTATAAAATTTAATATGTATTTTACAATGGAAGAAGTAGTTAGTTTTCGTTTCAAACTGCTTCTTTATTGAACCTACTCTACTGCTCATACCCATTTATCAGTGGACAGGTTGTAGAGTGGGAAATAAAGTAAACAAACAGATGTCTATTATTAGATGGGCTCCTGCTCCCTCCCCTCTTGTCACCTGTCTGGGATTTCACTTTTACAATGAATGATCAGCAATTCAGTATCTTACAGAATTCCGTAAAACTGAATGTTACCATCACAATAAAAGTTTAGACTAAAGTAAATAGCTTTATACAGTATGTACAAATTTTAGAAAGACATTTTGGTACACTAAAACAGACCGGGAAATAAATAATGACTCGTTTTCAAATTCAGTACAGTACAGTATTACAAAACATACATTTGATTTTTAAAGAAGAGTTTAACACAACTAAAAAGTTTTTTTAGACTTAACTTTACGTACAAGAATAACAAAAAAATACATTAGAAAAAAAATGTACGTTAATATTAATTAACTGTAAAGACATTAATTTAAAAACAAAGTCTCAACAAATAAAATATTTCTTAAAATCAAACGAAATAATCTTTCTTAATGTAACTCAACACGATGACTTACTACTGTATACAAAATTTAAATCCTTATACAGAAAAATATTCAGAAATTGTAGTTTGTCTACCTGTTAGAGTCACTTTGTCCAGTGCATCATCCAGTACAGAAATTGATTTAATTGTTTGGTCTCTCATCATCGTCATCTTTTGAAGAAATCTGCGTTAGACGTCAATTGCATGACGTGCGTCACTGACTGTCGTGTCCGTTTCTTCGTCCTCTCTGTTCGCATCACCCTCGTCATCGCCCTCTCCTACATTATCTCCTGCACTTCGTTCTTGTGAAACGGAGGCGATTATATCGGCATCACTTAGTTCCTCACATGTCGCCACATCGTCATCAAAATCTACAAACTCCTCGAACGTTAGACCTCCAACATTAAGGGACCATGTAACTTCATTCCATCGCGTCGGTGCCTCGAGTTCATTATTAGGAGGGTTATCAACCACACTGATATCCGCACCTGCATCGTCTGTATTTTCTTCGTGTTTCTGGATAAATCCAATTTTCTTAAAACAATTTTCGATTGTTTTATCAGTTACATTATTCCAAGCCTTTGACACGCCATCCACATTGCATCAAGCACACTGATTTTTGTGGGCTACTGTTTTCTAAGTCACTTAGGAACTAGCGAACCACTTCTTTTTTATAAAACATTTTAAAGTTCTTGATTATTCCTTGATCTAGAGGCTGTAGTTTGGATGTCGTATTAGGGGGGTAGGAACTCGATTTTAATGTTTTTTAACTTGGGTAAATCACCATGGGCTGTGCAATTATCGATGAACATAAGGATTTTCTTTTTCTTCATATCATTATCAAGGTCTTTTAACCACTGGCCAAAAATTTCTGATTTCATCCAAGACTGAGTTTGCAGTACAGTCCATCGGGGAAACAACGCGGGTTTGTAGACTTCACAATCATTAGTGGTGTGAGTTTAACGGATCCAGTTTGGTTTGCACCAAGTAGCACTTACTACTTTTGCCTCCATGGCATGAGTCTTCTTTAAACGCTAATGGTAAGCACTGGTAATAAAGTCCAGTTTCGTCCGCGTTAAATATGTCCTCGGGTTTGTAGCCCTTTGTTAGATCAGGTATTTGTTTCCGTCCATTCTGTGCACAACTGGTCGTCCATACTAGCACTTTCGCCCGTAATTTAAAAAAAAACTCATTTCTTTTTTTAAAGTTTTGAAGCCACCCATTACTGGCCGGAAAGTTTGTTTTACCGAGTTGAGTAGCAAATTCAACGCCTTTTTCCTGTAAAGTCGGTCCACGTACGGGTAAATTTTTATCGCGGCAATGTTTAAGCCACTGCAACACACAATCTTCAATTTCTTTTGATTCCGGTCCTTTCATTCTATTCGATGTTGATGCCCTGTTTCCATACTTCTCCTTGCTTTTTAAAATGGTTGACAAAGTGTTGGCTGGTATACCAAACTGTTTAGCGATTTCACCTTTTTTCTTCTCACCATTTGTACCGCTTCGATAACTTTTAACTTTTCCCCGTAGGTTAGTGTGTTGTACGCACGTTTTGCCATATTGACTTAAAAAAACACACTAACACTAAAAACAAAGGAGACACTGTATCTACAGTACATGCACTTTCAAATTCTGGCCCAAGACTGAGATGGAGATGGATCCGCAACAGGAGCGAAGTTGGACAGAGTAAAGGATTGGTATTTCCTGTCGAAATACGATGCAGTAAAATACAGTATCAATGTTTTGAATCATACGAAATTTCATACAATTTCGATTAATAGAGGGTTTCTTACCCTTACTTCGACTTGTAGAGGCGGTTGCACGATTTCGATTTATAGAGGTTATGAGCTAAAACTTCGATTTATAGAGGTACTTTAACGATGGCAAATACCGTAAAACTTCGATTAATCAAGGTGTTTCTCATGAACTATTCGATTTGTAGAGGTAAAATTAACATTGCAAGAGATAGGGAAGTTCAAGGGGAATAAAAAAAATCGATTTATCAAGGATTTCGAATTATTGAGGTTCGATTTATTGAGGTTCCCTGTAATTCATTATACAATATGAATACGGAGAATACCACAAAGTCGGATTGGGAAATTTTTTTGTGAAAAAAGTTTGTTCTGGGGAAATTTTGTTTTCTAAAACATTTTATGCACTCCTGACTGTCTGGAGTACTGTGCTGTACTCGCGAGTGTGGACCTGGAAAGAACGCAACCCGCACGGTAGAGTGCAGCGGTTTCGACCTGCCACTAATTTTAAAGGCTGCATCTCGTCTCGACGGAAGTTCTCTGTATTAAAAATTAGTACGCGTGTTTAACAACAGTATTGAGCGGTAATTTAAAAAAACATTTCCATTTGTTTTATGTTGCAATAGTGTAATGTTTTTATGAATTTAAATAAGGTTCAGTTATGAAACAAAGCATTATTTTACCGCAGTTTATTTTAGTTAAAACAATTTCTCCAGATGAGAAATGCAATTTGTTATTAATAATAATATAGTCTACTTCTCCAGAATCTTTTTGGGGACGTAAATGATTTCTTAAGTACAACTTTAAAGAACCAAATTAATAACAAAATAATTCGACCACGCAGCTGAACCACTGACGCGAGTTGAGCAAATTTCCAAAATTAAGTTTTAGGGTTTCAACCAACAATTTGGAAAATAGATCTATTCACCGGTGCTGAATAGCTCCAAAATGCTTCGCACGCTATTCCGCATATTGGGAGTATTTTCAATACACAGCGCATTGCGTGCTTCACACGTCAACCCTACGGTAGAATCCACCACATGGCTTTGAACCGGGTACTTTTATGGTATTTTACGTTTTGATCGATTTTGGGGGAACCAAGCGAGCTATAAGGTCGCGTAAAAAAACAAAATGTGCAGAATAACATCTTACATTTATATTTTTAGAAAAAACTCTAAAAAACATTAATTCTCGTATGAAAAATCTCAAAAAAATAGTTACTTCCGGTCAAAAAATATGCTTCCGGTTGTTGGATTTTTTTGGCTAATGAACTCGTCCAAGCGACGTCGACATATATAGGCTATGCGCTTGAGTGCGAACACATATATACCTATATATGTATATATAAATATGTATATACAATTTTTAATGACACACCAAAACGTGTTCTGGATTATCGGTGATCATTGACCACTCTCGACATTAGGTATGCCTCATTGTAAAAACTTATGTCTTCAGCCTATGTAGGCCTACACTTTTGGTAACAAAACTGTTTACGCCTAAACACAGTTAAATAGCTGTTTATTTATTGTGAGACTCAAAAATAATTCATGGAATAAAGTTAGGTTAATTTTCTTGGGCAAATTTTAATGTATAATCCAAAAGACACACAATATGGATTTAAGATAAAGAATATAAATACATCAATTGGCCAGATACTTCTGGCGATTAGAATCTTTTAGTTTGCCGTGGATTCGTAACCTGTAAATACAGGTATAGTCTGGGTGGCCATGGTTCGAATGCAGTTTAAACTCTACTATTTTGAATGTACGTGAGACAGGATTCTACAACAAACAATACCACAACTATTAGTAACACAGCTGCAACAATAATATAGCGGGTGTTTCAAAATTAATATCGGGGTTTAAGGCTTTGTAACATTTGTTAGATTTAACTTACAATAATTATAAATAATACATCAAATGTAAAAACAACTCAAACAGTTTTGTTGGTACACCTGTGCTTTGTGCGCATGCGGTGTTTCCTCTATCTTCCGTTAGAAAGCGCAATGATGGCGACTTGTGAACAGAAAGGTTTTTGTGTTTGACATTTTGCAAGGATTTGAATCTGTAGTTAAAGTGAAACTTGTATTGCGCATTAAGTTTAAACGTGATAATAACATCCGTAGATGGTATCATCAGTTTGAAGAGGGAAGAGTACAGGATGACCAAGAGTGACTTATTGAACGTCTTTCACGTAAATTAGGTTAGTCGTAAATTAGCAATTAGAGTGACACCTGTGTGTAGAATTTTAAGGAGTTTAAACCCTATTGTTTGCAGTTGTTACAAGCTCGAAATCCTACAGACTACGGTTTACATGCCAACTTTACAAACGATATGTTGCTGCATGATGAAGATTTCCTGGATCACATCGTCTTCAGTGACGAATCAAAATTTCACCTGCTGGACTTGTGAAAACTCATAATGTGATCTGAGGATCATCAAATCTCTACGAGATGGTACAGTTGCAACGAGATTCCCCTAAAGTGAATGTTTTTTGTGCCATTCCGCATATTGGGAGTATCTTCAACACACAAAGCATTGCGTGCTTCGCACGCCAACCCCACAGTAGAATCCACCACATGGCTTTGAACCGGGTACTTTTAAGGTATTTTACGTTTTGATCGATTTTGGGGGAACCAAGCGAGCTATAAGGTCGCATAAAAAACAAAATGTGCAGAATAACACCCTACATTTATATTTTTAGAAAAAACTCTAAAAAAATTTCATTCTCGTAGTAAAAATCTCAATAAATAGTTACTTCCGGTCAAAAAACGGACTTCCGGTTGTTGGATTTTTTTGGCTGACGAATTCATCCAAGCGATGTCAACAACAAATGTGTGTACCAAATTTGAACCAAATCGGACTTAAAATGCGGCCGCTAGAGTGCGAACACATATATACATACACTAGCTGACCCGTACGGCGTTGCTCGTGGTGGTTGGTATTTTCAGTCTTTTTAACGTAATTGTATTCTTTTTAAGTGTTCAGTCAATGAGTGGTATTTGGCTTTTATATATATCGATCTTAAATAATAAAAGCACTATTGTCATAATAATAAAAGATCTGAAATTATGATTTTAGTAAATTTGATCCCCCCAAACCCCTCCTAAAATTTCGAAATTTTTCATACCCTTTCTTAGTGAGCACCTATGGCCGTAGAGGAAGCTACATACCGAATTTTATTCCAATCCGTTCGGCAGTTTTGAAGAAATCGTGATTTAATAACTTTGATCCCCAAACCCCCTAAAATTTCGAATGTTTTCAAACCCTTTCTTAGTAAGCACCTATGGCCCTAGAGGAAGCTACATACCGAATTTCATTCCAATCCATTCGGTAGTTTTGAAGAAATAGTTTTTTAACAATTTTGATCCCCCCAAACCCCCCCTAAAATTTCGAATTTTTTCAAACCCTTTCTTAGTGAGCACCTATGATCCTAGAGGAAGCTATATACCAAATTTCATTCCAATCCATTCGGTAGTTTTGATGAAATCGTTTTTAACAACTTTGATCCCCCCAAACCCCCCCTAAAATTTAGATTTTTTCAAACCCTTTCTTAGTGAGCACC